>JAJOOO010028185.1:0-13282 GCA_029582685.1 Solanum piurae
ATAATTTATACAATAAACACAGTTAATAGACAATCACACCAATGTTAAAACGCAATTCATACCATTTGTATACCATTATTATATCACAATTCATAAAATTTTCAAAATCAAAACATTAAAGCGTAGTCATACACATATTAATCAGATTTCATACAGATTTCATCCAATAAATGTACAGTTTCGAAACACACTGATATTTTCAAAATAGTATCTTGAAATTGTAATAGGCAATCAGTAATTCATATGTAAACGGTATTTGCCTGAAAGAAAACATATGATAGTATATATCATCAAATACTTAAACACAAAAAAAATTTGTCCGAAAGTTAAAAAAAAAAAACTTTTTGTTGTTCTTCTTGTTGATGGTTTGGAAGATGCTCCAACTTCTATATTTGTTTTTTATTTCTTTTTTTCTTTTTGATTTCAGTAACAAAATCAAAATCGGAATCAGAAGGGGTTTCAACAATTTTCCCCTTCCTCTTCTTCCCTTTTTGATTTGCAGGGGTGACCTTTTTTTTTCTTCATTTTTTCTCTCTTTGTCGCTCCTTCAACTTAGATGAACCATCCGTCGCCAGATTTTTAATATTCGCCGGATTTTCAATAATTTTAGGCGGGGGAAGGGGGGGGGTTGAGTTAATATATTAAAATTTAAAACATGAACATCATTATTCTTTCGAGGCGTTTCAATGGGTTTCTTAGACATAATTTTGTTGGAAAAAAAATTGGACGAAAGATTGAATGTTGGTGTAGTTGGCTGGTGAGAAAAATGGGAGAGAAGAAGGTGAAAGTGGGGTGATAACGTGTATAGTTGGATAGGTGTGGGGGAAGGGTGGTGGGATTGACTAATGGGAAGTTATGAGTATAACATTAAATAAGGAAAATCAATGTAAAATCCCTATAATTGTGTAAGAGATAATTATGGGGTATTCTTTATTTAAATAATTTAATAATAATATAAAATTATAAAAAATTACTTATTTAATAAAATAAAATTTAATTAATTTATAAATAATGAGTGATATGTTATAACCCGTAATTAAACTGTTATAAGCAAGAATTTTTTAAAAGTAAATTTAAAACCTGTAATATTGACTCTTAAATGTGTATATGGGGTGATTTTTTCAATTTTTAATCCTTCTGTTGATTCAGGGAAGGAAATTGCATTATTGATTTAAGGAGTTATATACTGCTAATAAAAACATTTAGTGCAAAAAATATAAAATAAAAACAGAAAGAGAAAAAAGAAGAAGATACCTTTACCGCAATTTGATTCAAGTGCTTTGGCTAACGCAATAAAATTTGGCTATTGACTTATAATTCTCTGAGTTTTATAGAAGAAATGCATTAGTATAAATTGTTTCACATCTACTTATAAACACCCCATATATATAGCCTCAATTTATATTCCCTAATAAATGATAGATTATATACTGATTTGTCTAAGTCGATCAAGTACATTAAAATTCCAAACAAACTTATTCGTCGTTTACATTATATATCAGGTGTTATAAGACTGTTTATTAGATTACGATAGCTTATATCTTACCAACGTGGATTGTGGTTTAGTGGTGAAATTATTCCACTCTTAATTAGAGATTTTGGATTCGAACCCTCTCTTTACCTCAACACCCCTAATACTATTTTATTTAAAAGTATTTTCTTTAAAAATAAATAAATAAATAAATAAATTTCTTATTTATTTCTAGAGTTCTATATAGTATACAAATAGAAACTTGCTGCATAAATATAAAAGATAATATGCATGCATGAAAAACAGAAATAGAACCCTTCAACACACTGCATATATAACTCTGGGGAGTTGTTTGGTGTGAGATATAAGGTCTAATAATTTTAAAATAAAATGTTGGATTATTTAATCACATGTTTGGTCGGAGGTATTAGATAGGTCAAGAATTATTTATCCCATTATTTTTGTCATAGTAATAGAATAAGTATATTTCTTATACATGATGGAATAACATATCTCAAAATAACTTATCCTAAAATTAATTATTCAAGGATAATTTGTTTCCAATCAAACGATCCTTAACACCGTGGACAAGATATTAATGACAACAATGAAGTGATTTAGATAACGCAATAAACTTTGCTTATTAAATTATAATTCTCTGTGTTATAAACATGCATTAGTCTAAATTGTTTCACATCTACTTATAGAGCTTCAATTTATATTTTCCTAATAAATGATTGATTATCTACTAAGAGCCTGTTTGATATTACTATTGAAAAATGCTTATTTTCATAACCATTTTTTAAAAATAGATTTTTTAAAAAGTGCTTTTGAAAAAAAGTAATTTATGTTTGGCTAATTCATTTGAAAAATATTTTTATGAGTAAATTGTGTTTGACTAATCTTTTTAAAAAATTGCATTTGTGAGTCAAATTACGATTAATGGCAAGTATTAATATACTTTAAAATTTTAATATTAAGATTATTTTATAGAGAGAAATTAGTTTAAACATCTATTACAAAAAAATAAATTAAATTTTTATTTTTATTAAATTAAAATGTTCATAAACAATTTTTCAATCAATATTATACATTTTTTTGAAGGGTTGAAATCTTTAATGGCTACTATTTTATTTTTATTTTTTCTAATATTACAAAAATATTGTTTTTACCTTCTTCTTTTTTTCTAATTCTGCAAAATAATAAATAAAATAGTAATACATAAACGTAAAATAAAATATAAATTTTTTTAGATAAAAATAAAAAATAAATTATTAAATGAAACTTAACCAAACATATGAAATATGCTAATTAATTAATAAGAGATATATTGATATATGGAAGGGACATTTTAGTCTTGAAAAAAATAATTTTTTGCTTTTGATTCTACTTCTGCTTTTTTTAAGACATAAAAAATTTTAGCTTCTTCCAACAGCAGAAAAATTGCTTATGCTTCCATTTAAAAACATTTTTATAGGTTTGTCGCCTAATTTTTCAAAAAAAAGTATTTTTTTTTATCAAAATAAGTATTTTCGGGCTTTCAACTACAATGTCAAACATGTTGTAATTCATCTTACTCGACCAAGTATTACTGATTGTGGACGGTGTCAACTGTTGTTGATACGTATTACAGTTCAATTTTAAAAATAAAATAAAATTTATACCTCTTCTCAAATATCTATTAGGTAATTGAGTTAATCAAATAAAATATATTATCCCTTTTAAATATATATCTTCTAAATATACACATCAACTTTAATTGAAATAGACCCAATATTTTACGATTTATTGAGACAAATAGATATACTAAAAACGGTGACATATTGTAAATGTCCAACTTATTTACCTAATCAATGCTGTAGAACACACCATAGTTCTTTTCTTTTTAAAAAAATTTAAATCAAAAATATTTAGTATGAACACTTTATCATTTGTTCAGATACTCAATTGACACACATCTTAATTCAAATATCTAAATGAAATTTGCTTACAAATTTAATGGGACACCTATATATGGTCTTGTATTCACTCAATTAGTTATCTTTATCGAAAAAAATATTTTACGTTTGATCAACATTTTTTAAAAAGTGATATGAGTGCCAAATTATTATAAGGACATATAATATTCACTTCAGAATTTGTATAATTAACTAAATGATTAATACATAAATACATATTTATTATGAAAGATTTTAATTAAGTATTCAATAATAATAATAAAAATAATAAATAATAAGGTAATCTCGAGCATTATTCAACATTTAAGTTCTTTTTAATTATTTTTTTTAAAAAAATCATTATTGGAAAGGGGGATGAATGAAGATTACCAGATGAGATCAAATCTTAAGCCAACAAGATAAAAAATAATTAGTCAGCTAATTGTATTATTAAAATTAATATTTAATTAATTCTTGTATCACTAGTTGAGAGAAAAATTGAATATCAAAACAACTTATAACAAACTCTTTGTCTATTTACTACAAAAGATGAAACAAATCAACTAGATTAATTCAAAAGAAATTGATGCATCGACCCAAATGTGCACGAGCCTTTTGTAAACTACTTATTTAAGTATTAACGTCTCACACATTACCGACAATTCTTCAATTTGCTTCTAGCTCGAAATAGTATCAAAGTATAATCGATAAAAATCACTTTGTCTGCTTAATTATTGAACTGTCTTCAAATTATATTAATAGGCCAAATTTATTTCTCGTTCTTGCCATTGCATTTTACTTAAAAATACTCTAACACTACTCTTCCGTCAAATAATTATTTTTAAAAAGAAAAGGTCAATTTTACTCTTACACTATTCAAAATGGGACAATTTTGCTTGCTACGTTGGTTAATTTAAATAGGAAAAAAGGACAAATATACCCCCGAACTATTGTAAATGGTATGCAGATACCCTTCGTCATACTTTTGGGACATTGGTTCCCCCGCCGTCCAAATACTAGAACATATATGCCCTTCACGGTAACGGAAGACTAAATAGGGACATGTGACGCAATCTCATCCATCGATATGATATTTAATAAATATCGGGTCGGTGGATAAGATTATGACACATGTATGTCCGTTAGTATATGTAACAACCCGACTTTTCAAAACGTCTAAATTAACTCGTATCTTCGTGGAAAGACAAGAAGGGTGGGTAATAAATTAAGAATGATGTGATATATGTCATATTTTAAGTGTTCAACGGTTGTATCTCAAGTTTTGAAGTTAGGTAAGTGGCAAAAGTTATCGTAAGGTCCTTTTTAAAGATTTCTCTGAAATTTGGGTCAAATGTCTTGGATGTTTTCTCCCAATATATAAAGAGTTATAAGCCCTATCAACCATTAAATCGAAGGCCTACGAGTCTAGTTTGCAACGCACAAAACCCCGTATTCAACCGACATCGGAGTAAAAAGTTATGAGGGTTTTACTACGGACTGCTGGGGCAGAATTTGGGTCAGGTAAAAAATGTGGTATGTCGCTTACTCAATGTTTTAATACATGAAAACATTTCTTTTCACTTCCAAACCAGAAAGAAATCTGAAGAGAGGGTTCCTATGGAGTTCTTGCATGAAGAAGGTTAGTTTTTGACGATTTCTACCATTAAAGGTTGCCCTTGTGCCTAGAAACGTGATCTCTACACGTGGCAATCATTTTCCCCTTCTATTAGCTGCGTTTGGAGCTAGTTTTTGAAGATATAAATTTGTAGTTATTGGTGTTTCTTCAAGGTTTACACTTGGTTAACAAAGGTAATCATCTCGGAACTCTTTTATGATTATTTTTATGAATTTCTACGGATGTTTCGACAAGTTTGGGCAATATGGCAAATCTGCCAATTTAAGATTAATTATGAACTGTTTATAGGTGCATACCAGCTGTGTATATATAGTGTTTGTGAAGCTTAGGACATAAGGAACAATTTTCGTGAAGGAACTACGGTCTTTCGAGAGTTCATTGGAAAGGTATGTTAAGACTATTCCGTTCTTACGATATGTTTCCTTAAAGCTTAGGAGCAATGTAATTGGGTTGTTATCGTTGTTATACTTGTAGCCATTATTGTTGATTGTTGGCTGCTCGAGTGGATATAATCCTCTCTTGTCGGGATTCTTATTCAGTTAGTGGCGTCCATATGTTGGACACGACTAAAAGGCTATTCGTATAGGTTGCTTATAGCTAAATTGCTCGCTTTTAGCCTATTGAATTGTTATTATTGTCATTGGGGCTATTGTGGATAGTGTATGAATGTGATCTATGCCTAGAAGGGTTATGTTCTGCCTATGGGGCTATATCAATGCCTAGAAGGGCTATGAGTTGCCTACGGGGCTATATTGATGCCTAGAAGGGCTATGAGTAGCCTACAGGGCTATATTCATGCCTAAGAAGGCTATGTGCTGCCTACAGGGCAATGTTGTTGCCTAAGAGGGCTATGAGTTGTCTATAAGTTATATTGATGCCTAAGAGAGTTATGTGCTGCCTACGGGGTTATATTATTGCCTAAGAGGGCTATGTGATTGCCTACGGGGCTAGGGGACTACCGATAAGAGTATATAGAGTGATTGACACCTTCTGGGCTTATGAGGGCCTAGGTAGGTGGTCTTGTGTGCTGTTTGTACCTGTCGAGCTTATGGGGGCTTAGTTAGGTTGTTGTTTTATTATTTTTGATATGTTTAGATTTAGGAGCATGTCAGTACACTTATTTTATCCTTGATTTATTTATCGGATTACTCCCAGTATATTAGGATACATGCTCATGGTTTATTGCCTTTCATACTCGATTTATTATTTTGTACTGATGCCCCATTGCCTGGGGGTACTGTATTCATACCTGCAGGTCCCGACAGACGACCCAGTAGACCTCCTCAACATCAGGATTGACTTCTATCCAATTAACTTGCCCCTTTCCTGCCGAGCTGCTAGAGTTGAGAGGTTTGTTAGCTTTTGTTGTATATATCTTTATGAGTAGGCTGGGGCCCTGTCCCGCCAATCTTTACTACTCTTAGAGGCCTGCAGACTAGTGTGTGGGGTCTATAACTACGTTATGGCCATGCTGGCCTAGTTTGTTGGTTTGCTGAAGCTTGTTAGTTATTTGATGTATTATCTTGATATATACATTCTTTCAATTTTGGTATAGAGATCATGGTTGCTTCGACGGCCCAATCAGGACTTCTGTGCTAGTTGACTATTTCTTTATATGAACTCTTGGGAATAGCTGTTTCTTTTATGGATCTGTTTACAGAGGCCTTGCCGATCGGGGGTTTAATATTAAACCGAGATATACTTGTTTGTTTTCTTGATTGCGTATGGCTACCATGCACTAGTAGCAAATGGTTCAGCAGGGTTGGCTCGAGCCTGAGTTTTGGCAATAGGTGCCAGTTGCGCCCCTTGAATCTGGGGTGTGACAGTATAAAGGGTATATATGTTCTAGTTTTTGGACGGCAGGGGCACCATTGTCCCAAAAGTATGACAGAGGGTATCTACATATCATTTACGATAGTTCGGAGTATATTTATCCTTTTCCCCATTTAAATAATCACAACACAATGTAGCGACTAGGTAGTTTATGTGGTCAGTAATCATGAATATATATATATATATATATATATATATATATTAGTTTTATGAGATACTTTCTATAAATTATAGACTTGAGGAAAAAAGCATAAAAACTTATTTATATCGTCAATACATATACATGTTATGTGTTTGAATATGGAGTTTTTATTAATCATATTAACTAATTAACATATAATTTTACTTTATTAAATCATGTAGTCATAATAAATTTTATTTTAATTTAATATAAGGATATATGACACATATATTTTCTTCGTCCACTTTTAATTGTAATGACTTTCATTTTTAGAGTCAAACGATAAGAACTTTCACTAACATCTAGTTTTTGAATATCTAAATTTTTTGTTTAAAATATTAAATTAATGTAATCTAATATAACTTTAAAATGTGTCAAATTGACTATCAAAAAATGCAATATAACAAATAAAAATAGACGGAAGGAGTACATATCTAATGGTATCTTTGTTGCTTTTTTTTCTTTTTAATTTTTAAAAGAGCTCTAGTCAAATGGCTCCTGGATGATTATATTCATTTTTTGTTGGAACACGTGAGTTATCATAGTCAATTTATTTAGAGAATTTCAAATATAACAAACATAAAAATCATATTTGTATGTTATAATTATAGTTTGCATAATTACGTTCCATAGCAAATTTTATATTTGCTATGGAGCTTTTGATTTGTATAATTCGCTATAAACATCCAATTTTATACAAATTGTTCAGTTTTGTATAAATTCATTTATACATTGTAATTTATATAATAAGATATGTATTTGTATAATTATAAGTGTATAGGAAGAAAATATATGTATTTGTATTTGTATATACACTTTTCTCTCGCTTTATACAAACACAAACGCATTTTATACATTTTATACCGAAATGTATAAAATGGGTAATTATATACCGAAAATGGCTAATTGTATATCGAATCAGATGGCAAAAAAAAGGGGATGTTTGCTGCGAATTACAATTAAAATAAACTATGACTATAACATTTAATTTGAATTAATAATTTGCTATTTCATATAATTTTCCCATTTATTTACTCTGGAATTAAATGTGCAAGTAGCGGACTAAGTAAGGACCCGTTTGGTCCCAAATAAAACTCGGAAAAGCTGGGAAAACTTGGTCAGTTGCGTTTGGCTACATAACTTAGCATATGAACCTTTTTAAGATTAAAAATAAATTAAAAAGCTTTTTTAATAATAATGAATCTTTTTTTAAAAAACATTTTTATCTTAAAAAGATTTATAGGATATAGAATATTGTTATATAATATATATCATATGCCATAATACTCATATAGTTATATATTATATATACACTATTATATACAATTTATATAATACCAATATATCATATTTACGTACAAGCATTCTATTGATTTTTTTTTTTTAATCAATAGTACATTTACATAAGAACCCTTTTTTCCTTGTGTGTGTTGGGGGAGGTAGAATATATGTTTTATATTTAAATTATACACAGATAGTATAAAAAGTTTATGAATTATGACAAATATAGTTTAACCAATTGAAACATTATACTTATCCTCTTGTTAAAGATATTGATAAATATTTATTAGATACAATTTAGTATAAATTATAGTTAATTTTTAGAGAAAATATATAAATTGTACCTTAAATTTGTAGTGACAATTTAGTTATACACTTTAATTTTACGAATATTTATTTACTTCCTATTTTAAGTTAGAGTAAAACTAATACCCTCTACCAGGTTATGTCCAAAAAAAGGTTTTATCAATTTTTGAAAAGCGCATAAAATAACAAATAAAGCTATTAAAACTTAGTAAAAGTTGGACGGGTTGGATTATGACCCGTTACTTAGTCCGTTTTGACCCAATCGATTTTGGCCCAAACAAATTTGGATTGGGTTGGGTCTTGACCCATCTTGACCCGCCCAAATTTAACCCAAGCCGTCCAATTACCACCCCCGAGCGTGAGACATGTTATAATTATTTCTCTAGAAACTTCATTGTCCGTTTTCCTATTTGATATATTTCGTAAACAGATTCATAAAATTGTGTTTGTTTTTTTTTCATAATCGATTCGACCATTAGTTTGGTTATATACACTATATCTCCGAAAAGTTGGGCAAGATTTTTTCCTGTTTCACTCTGCTTCCATGTCCATATCTTAGGATTTGGGCTCACAAATTTTGACCAATTCATCAGTCATCACTTTATAATTTTGTTTTACTCCAGATATGAATCATGATTTTATCAATTATTGGTACCTAAATACATCAATCATGTAATTAACAATTCTTAGTGGTGCTAATAATTTGAGTTAAATATTTCGTGTGGGTATTAATCTTTATCTGAGATTGTGGAGGTTGATATAAGAACTTATTTTAAGATGTGATGGTTGGGTAAAGTCTGTCATATTTATTATCAATATAAATATAGAGCCAATTTAGCATAACATGCGTCTCTAGTCATCTCAATCATTAAAGCATTAAAATTTACATTCCATCTGAATTACTATATTTTGTTTACTGAAACTGAAATAGGACAAAAAATTGCATTATGTAAGTGAGGACTTTAAGTTCTCTTGTGTTTGGAAGAAAGTGAAATGAAGTTATCTGTAGACCACATCCTTATGTACAACCTTGACAATTGCTAATTTGCTACTCAGAAAATTCAAATCCCAAAAAACTTTTTCACTAGCCAAGAATTAGCTCATATGGATTACTTCTTCTGGTTTTTCTTCTCGTTTGCCATACTAGTTAGTAGTAATTTAGGTTCGTCCGTGGACGGACCTTCAATTAACGTGACGAAGCATATCTCTTTTCGAGATTTCAGTTCTAGTAATCCCAGATTGAAGCAAGATCTTACACTTCTCGGTAGTGTTATTGTCTCGGATGAAAAAAAATCCGTTCAAATTCCTGACCCTGAGCGAGAAGGTGATGATCTAAAGCATCTAGCAGGACGAGCTATATATTCTTCACCTATCCGTTTCTTTGATCCTCGTACTCAAACACCGGCTTCTTTTGAAACGACTTTCTCGTTTCAATTTGAAGTAAAGTCCAATTCAAGCAATGAGACGTCAGATCAGGGGAAATCTGTTGGTGGTAGTGGCCTTACTTTTATAATCGTTCCGGATGAATTGACTGTTGGCCGTGCTGGTCCGTGGCTTGGGATGCTGAACGATCTGTGCGATGAGGATTATAAAACAGTAGCTATTGAGTTTGATACTCGGCAGAACCCTGAATTTGGTGACCTGAATGACAATCACTTGGGCATTAATTTGGGTAGCATAGTTTCAACTGCAGCGATTAATGCTTCGGATGCCGGAGTTCAATTGAATGACGGATCAATTCACAGAGTTTGGATATCTTACGATGGGCGAAAGGGTTTTATTGAAATTCGTCTTGCACCTGATGGCAGAGGATATCCTTCTAAACCAGTTTACTCTGGTTTACTTGATCTTTCACCTTACTTGAATGAGTATATGTTTGTTGGATTTTCAGCTGCTACTGGTAACCATACACAAATCCACAACATCCTGTCATGGAAATTCACTTCAATTAGTCAAGCTTCCCTTCGAATTCCTTCAACAGAGACATGCCAGAACAAAATCATGCTTCAAAATAGCACACAATCTGAAATTGATCATCGGAAAACGCCTAATAGTTTCTTTATTTTCCTTGCTGTTGTCATTCTTCTGGTTATCGTTATTATTAGCCTCTATTTCAGTAGCTACAAGCGAGATGACAATTCCGACGAAGCATTCACCCTGCCAGAGAAAAAGCAGAGACCGCGGCCACCAAACAAGGCACGTCGCTTCACAATAGCTGAGATCTCCATCGCAACAAGGAATTTCAGCGAGTTACAAATATTAGGCAGTGATGAGAAGAGCATTACGTATAAGGCTACGATCCTGAACGGGTGCAACGTTGTTGTAAAACGATTTTTAACTCAATTTTTCAACACACATGGGTTTGAAAAACGTCAATTTCACAAGGAAATCAAGGCTATCACCAGAATTCGTCACCCGAATTTGGTACCGATTAGAGGATGGTGTTATGACAACCAAGAAACTATTGTTGTGTATGATTTCATCCCAAATGGAAGCCTCGATAAATGGCTGTTTGGCGTTGGCGTCTTGCCTTGGACGAGGCGTTTTAAGGTCGTTAAAGATTTAGCAGATTCACTTGTCTACCTTCATTCAAAGCAACTCGCTCACAAAAATGTTAAAAGTAGCAGTGTGTTTCTCGACGTGAGCTTCAGAGCAGTAGTTGGTGATTTCGGGTTTGTGCTTACTTCAGCCGGGTCAACCCGGTTTGAGGCCATGGTGAGTCAGACAGCTGATGTGTTCGAATTCGGAGTAGTCGTGCTAGAGATCATTGCGGGTCGGAGCAGGAAGTCCAACCCGGGAGAACGGGACTTGTTGGATCTTGCATGGGCAATGCATGAGGTACAACAGAAGGAAACTCTAGTGGATCGTAGAATGGGCGCGGTCGTGAACCTGGAGCAGGCGATTCGGGCTTTGGATATCGGGTTGCTCTGCACGTTGAACGAGAACAAAGGAAGGCCTACTATGGAAGAAGTGGTGGAGTTCCTGAATATGGAGAAACCGATACCGGAGTTGCCATCGGGTCGACCCGTTTGTTTGTTCCCGTACAGCAGCACCACAGGCTTATGCAGTGGGTACGCTTGTACAGCATTCAAATGATTGCTTGACCAATTGGTTCTTCGGCGTTCCACGTAAGCGGCAATTATTCTTATCAGTTATACTACAAAATAATGACAGGGAAGCACATGTATATGCTATGTGACGTTATTTTCATGACATAGACAACTATTGTCTGGTCTGTGGTCGGAGTTTAATATCACAAGAACTCGTAAAAAGATTTGAAATTATTGTAAATTATGTACGCAATTCAAATGTTCTATATATAAAATTGTATGTAATCTTAATTTATTCCTCCATGATTTAATTAAGATTAAGGAATAATTAGTAACACCAAACAAGAGTGGAATTAGTAGGATATTCGTGATATACCTACAGAGTGAGTGAACAAAAACAAAACCTAATTATACTAATATATCCACCGACACTTTTTATAAATAAGACCTAATTTCTTCTAATTATTGATAATTGAGAAGATAAGTGAGTCTGTTGAATTGGGATATGGATGTTAATTAGGCGCATACTTGATTTAATTATATGGATGAGACAGTGTCGTCCTAGCTGTGTTTTTTGGTCCTCTCAGGACTTGGCTTTGTTGAGACTAGCGTGGAGTGAGCAAGTCAAAAAAGGAAGTTTTCTGTCTTAATTTCATTTCTTTGAACTGGCTACTATCGGGTAGTGGCGAAGTCAGAAATTTCATTATAAATATCCAAGATATATATATATATATATATATATATATACATGTACAAAAAGTATTTTTTTGACATACATAATATAATTTTTTGATGAATGGTGTGTCAGATTGACCATCCTGGGCAATATGTGGCTACGCCACTGAACGAGTGAATTCAAGACTCAAATTTTATGGCTTCAACATTTAATGTTTTCTTACTGAATCATTATATTTTTAAAATTATGATTCATATTTTCTAATTTTGTTGTAGTTTTTATTTTTAGGGCAAATCACATAAATCCCACTAGTTTAGGTCTTAATTACTAAGATTCCCAATAGTTTCAAATATTACTTCCTCTACCATATTTCATGATTAGGATACATGAGTCTGAATCCATGAGATACATATCTATCGAATTTTAAAATTGAGATACAAAATTTATTTATTTAAATTAATTGGTTGTAACTTATTTCCTTAATTATAAGGAGTAATTGAGGATTTTCAAAATACATAGATAATTAATTTCATTTTATTATTCTTTGAATTAGTAAATTCTTTAATATTATTAATATAAGATAAAAACATGTATATCTTGGTAATGTAATTTGATTAATTTCAAATTATTACTCTTAAAATAATAAATTCATTAATTTGATGTATCTATTATCAATATATGATGTATCCAACAAACTAAACATTTAGATACACGAGTGTCATACAAGTACATTCATATGTATCATAGAAGTATCTAACATTAATTTCATGTATTTGTTATACGTATCTAGTATTAATTTTATGTATCTATTTTTATATATATATCTAATATTAATTTCATGTATCTTTTATATGTATCTAGTATGAATTTGATGTATCAAGTATCAATTGCATATGTTATATCCAAAAACA
>JAJOOO010028187.1:0-12007 GCA_029582685.1 Solanum piurae
CTATAATTACATGTCACCGCCAAAACATAGTATGGAATTTTTTATGTTAATCAATTTACGGACCTTTACAAACTTGCAAATGCTACAACCTACAATTACAAACTAAAACTAAAATCCAATAGTCCAACAAGACTAAAACTAAAACTAAAACTAAAATCAAATAGCTACAATTGTGAACCCTTACTTTAGTCTTTAGATTTTGAGTAAACAGTAAAGACTAGTAAAACGGTCTAGTGTGAAGTGGGTAGAGTATTAATAATTTGATATAGTTATAGTGTCTAGTTGTATATTAAATTATTAATATTTAATAATTAGGAAGGGTAAAATAGTCAATTATTACCGTCTTATTGGGTTATCGGTTTACCCAATAACCCAATAGTAAAAACCGATACCGAACCAATAACCCCATAATTTTTTTTTATAAACCCATTAAAAACCCAATAACCCAATAACAACAACCCAATAACATTTTTTTGGTTCGATTTATCGGTCGGTTCGGTTTTTGCACACCCCTAGGCAGAGGAGACAGGTGGATGAACAACTAAGCTCAATAGACCAACTGATGCAGCCAAAGACACAAAGAATACAACAAATGGAATAAATAGGAAAAGCTTAAACCTGCATTGTCAACATTGAAACAATTGAGCAATTCAATGAGACAAGGAAAAGCAAATGGAATCAGAAATCAATAATTTCTTGATAACCTAGAAGCATACATCTTATTTAAAGATATAAAATGTGCAAGGAAGAATCCGTGCACACAAGCTCCGGTTGTTACCAAAAATCACTTTTAACAAGTTTAAGTCTTCAACACTATAAAACTTCCAAAACTCACAACATTCTAATCAAATTTTGAAACCAACTTCATAAACTGATCAAATATGACTCGAGGCAACTATCCGGAGGGGTAAAATGGTGATTTTTCAAAAAAAATAGTAAATGACCTTCAGGGTCATACATTATCCACCACCAAAAACCATGTTTGTCCTCGAACATAAAGTAAAAGAAAGTACTTGAAGCTTCGAAAAACTGAGGATATCGGGCATGCATATCTGATTCCTTCTCTCAAGTAGCCTCCTCGCTTGAATGGTGCTTCCAGTACACCTTCACTAAAACAATCTCCTTTGTCCTTAGCTTTCGGAACTGCATATCCATGATAGCTATAGGCTCCTCCTCAAATGAAAAATCTGGACCCAAAACCACAGAATCAAGTGAAATCACATGAGAATCATCTGGTACATACTTCTGGAGCATGATAACGTGGAACAATTTGATTAATGAGCTCAAAATTGATCTTTCTTTCTGGTGGAACAATTTTTTCGTGGAGTTATATCAATTTTCAACTTATCATATTTGATTTGTAGCCAATTTAAATGCCTATCACTTCTACATCTGAATGTCTTTTCAGCAAAACCATTGCCACCCTTTTCAGCAGAAAGTGACATGACATTTGCAGCATGTACAATAGCCTATTGGCATTTCTGATGAATCGTGTGGAGGTGCAAGATCGGCGTGTTGTTGGATACTTGTTGGCATTGGCTGAGATATTTTGGAGGTAGGTGGTGCTTAGTGGCCGTATAATTTGTACTTCCATCACAAGCTTTATTTCACATTAATGACGAGTTAACACTATTGGTCATGACTCATGAGCTTTGAGTATAATATCACAACCCCCATTCTGTTTTGTTAGCTCTTACTCGATATTTTTCCCTTTTTCCTTACTCCTGATTGCTTTCTGTTTATTTCATTTTAGCAAAAGAGTCATCACTGATGTGAAAGACTCACGTTTAAGTCCTGAAACTAGATGTAAAACAAGTGGATGAGTTGTCATCACTCCTGGTTTTCATTCTTCCCAACTGATGGATTTATTTGAAAAGCCTCCATCTGATGCTAAATCACTTGCCAGTTCAGAACCTTGTCGATTAGTTAATGTAGCTAATACCTTCACTATATGATTACATAGAGAATGACCAAAATGGCCCTTGATATATGGGGCTTGAACATTCTTGCTCCTTTATATATATTACCTTACTAAAATAGTCCTTAATGTATATAATAATATGATCATTTTGGTCTTTAACCCTAAAACTAACTATACAAGTGATATTTTTTGTTAAACTTAACTGTGGGTCCCACAAAATTGCCACATGGAAAACTCCTTCTCCCTCAATCTTCTCTCTTTTGCTGCAACTTTCAATTGATTTATTCTTCTCTCCTTTACCTCCTTCTTCTTTTCTAAACCAAATTTTACCAAAAAAAAAAAATCGACACACAAAAATCTCTTCAAATTTCAAAGAATATTTTAAGATTCTATTTTCCACCTTTATCCATTATGTTTTCGCTCTTTAATGTCAATAACAGAATAAAAAATTAATACATAAAGAAGTTATTAATCTTAAAAATGACAAAATTAGAAAAAAGCTATACTCTTCTCATAGATCTCTTCAACAAGAGAGAGTACTTGTTTTAAACTTGAAAAGAGTTTACTTATGGAGATCTTGTAAAAGAGAAATGGAGTGTTTTAACTAATTTACTTAGTTCATATTTATTTTAATCGATCATTTTTTTTTTGTCTAAAAATGGGAGTTGCGGGGGATTATTATTTCAGAGAGGAACTAACAAATGAGTGTAGTGTGTATATATATTTTTTTACAAGAATATGACAAGTGGGTGAACTGAAAATGGAGCATGGCCTCTAATGGTGGTGAAAGAAAGAAGACCAAAATAGTAACCTGTTAAGCTTAACAGAGATTTTTACTTCTATGGTTAGTTTTAGGTTAAGGACCAAAATAGTCATATTTTTCTATACATTTAAGACTATTTCAATAACATGATATCTATAGAGGACTAAAAATCTCCAACCCTTATATATCAAGGACCATTTTGGTAAACTTTTCATTCTGCTAAAATAAGTACTACTCCCTCTGTCCCAATTTATGTGACACATTTCGCTTTTCGAGAGTCAAACAGTTTGAGTTTGACCGAGAATTTGCTCATGAAATCTTCAAAATTTTTAAAATGAAATTTATATATTTATAAACTACATAAAAAGTACTATAAGTTACAATAATTGATAATTCAAAATATTTAAAAGATATATGAAAAATTTACGGTCAAAGATAAACTTGTTTGAATCTCGAAATCCGAACTATGTCATATAAATTGGGACAGAGGGAGTAATAATTAGTATCTTAAAAAAAGATTATTTTGATATTGGGGTCAAGAAATTCCCCCCTTAGTCATACAAATGTAATGTCGATTCTCACTAAATCCTTCCTTCCTTTTTCTCCTATTGTGTGAGCTTCAATTAATCCACGATTAATTTTCATTGTCTTAGAATGACGACTTGCCAAGATTTTGCTTATGCTTATCCTTGTTGGTTTTGGCATGCCTGTTAACTGATTTGAAGCTGGGCTGAGATAGAGAGAAAGTTAGATAAGTGTCAATGTGGAATACAACAAGACGATGCAAGAATCAAGAACTAACTATGGTTCCATTTCATATGCCGCAAATATACAACTACAATAAGACATATATCCATAGAGAGAGAAAAAGCATCAAAGAATAAGTAGCCTTGTGTATATCTTCTTGACTATAACCTTAAGTCCAAGTTATTATCCTCAGAAGAAGAAGACGAAGAAATCCCAGGGAGTTGCTTGTCGAATGAAGCAGTACTAATTGACGTAGAGGCATAATGATCATTATACAGATACATGTAAGCCCAAGTAAGAGGCATTAGAGTTGGAACACTTCTCATCATGAAATTTGGTACAAAACTTGGCACATTATGAGTTTCTTGACCACATTCTTGATTATGTGTATCCTCTGTTTTTTCAGGATGCTCTGTTTATCCAATACGAAGATCGAAAACACTTGATTTCTTGCTCTTTTTCTCTCATTGGAATTGAAATCAATATCAAATAATCTCACGAAGTACTTCTGAGCATGACTAGCAACCTGTGTGGATGCTCTAGTAGGCAAGAAATACTTAGCAATGTTAGTCCATTTCCTTTTCCATGAAAATCCAATCCTTTCAAGAATGCTCTGTGTTCATACTCTGTCCATCGATTTCCTTTCTTGATTTTCCTTCCCTCAGACATTATTGTAGCAGCAGAAGTAGTTGTCCTCGTCGTTGTAGTAGTAGTGATCTCAAAACCAAACAATTTGATGCTTTTGCCATTCTCACTGCAATTCCTATCCATGGCTTAAAAAAATATGTTAATTTGATAAATAAAGAAGAATAGTAGTAGTGTATATATAAGGAGGAGAGTTTCCTTTTTTAATGCAATGTAGGAGATAGAAAGCATGTTTTTAAGACTAGTTATGGTAACTACTACTACTTATTTTATTATTAAGAAATATATTTTTATGCAGATTACTTACCATTTATTTTACGTTATTAATTAATAAATTTACTATTACTATAGTCATTTGTAAGTTCACCAAAGACAAAAATGATTTATATGATATTATGGATGACTGGTTATAAATAGTATGCATATACCATTTGTTATACTATATGTATGTACATATCTTTGCCATTAACGTTTGGGGTTGTGTATATCCTTTAGCCAAACGGAGGGACACGTGACATTATCCTAGGTATTTATTCGATTTTAATTTATTTACTCAAAATTAAAATAATCCACCCAATTATCCATCCAAAAATTCCATTAAGACCTGAGTTGAAGTTTTTTGGAAATTGGGAAAATAAGCTGCAACAACAAAGGAGTTTCATGCTTACGGAGAAAGCATTTTTATGAGAAAAGACATACACATCTTTCATAGTCTAAAGACAAAGCAAATGTAGTTCGTTGCCACTAATAGGCTACAAGTAAGAGTCAAATGATTACCTCCCAATTCGTACATACTAATAATTGTATCAGAAAATTTCTTTATAAAAAAATTAAGGTTTCAAAATATAAAAATAAATTCTGATAAAATTGTTATTGTGTACGAGTTGGGAGGTAATCCGTTGACTCTTACTTGTAGCCTATTAGTGGCAACGAACTGTATTTGCTTTGCCTTTAGACTATGAAAGATGTGTATGTCTTTTCTCATAAAAATGCTTTCTCCATAAGCATGAAACTCCTTTGTTGTTGTAGTTTTTTTGCTTACTTACTGTTGCAAATACTTTGTGAGATTATTGGATTCTAATTTTAATTCAAATAAGAGAAAAGGGGGTAAAAAATCAAGATGAAGATCAAAACACTTGATTTCTTATGCTTTTTTCTCTCATTTAAATTGGAATGAGTATCCAATAATCTAAGCATGACTAACAATTTGTATTGATAGTCCACTAGGCAAGAAATCCTAGTAATAATAATAATGCTTACTAGCTAAAATGGGTAAGGTTCAGTTTGGAGATAAACAAACAAGACTAGCAATTTCATGTAATATGTATTGAGGGTACAATTTTAGGGTAATATATAAGAATCGGATGGCGAAATTGGGCAAGAAAAGGGTTGTAAATATAGTAAGATATTAATTATTATTTAAATTTTGACTCATGGTCAAATGAAATTAAAGTAAATATGGAAAGATATTAATTATTATTCGGTTTCTGACTCATTGTCAAATGAAAATAAAGTAATATAGAAAGATATTAATTATTATTTGACTTTTGACTCATAGTCAAATAAAAATAAAGTAAATATAGAAAGATATTAATTATTATTCAATTTTTTACTCATGGTCATATGAAAATAAAGTAAATATAGAAAGATATTAATCATTATTTGATTTTTGACTCATGGTCAAATGAACTGGAATCTATTCACTTGTGCATTCTTATCCAATCATATATTAATATACTGCATGTTTATTCAATTAATAAATCCATATTCGATTGAAGAGTTATTCAATAAATTGTGTAAAGGATATTCATAATGCAGTGTATTTATAATACTCCTCTTTTTGTGTTCATTTAATAGATAATGTGTCTTACTTAAAATCTTAGTAGAAAAAAATTAGTCAGAAAAAATATAACTAAAGAAAAACAATACATATAGTAATAACATTTGCTCGTTGCCTCATTACAAATCTTATTAGAAAATCCAGTGGGATAAAATTTTAATTTAATAAAATAGTACAATGCGTAATTTACTTCCTCCAATAAAGATCGTGATTCAGATGGTTAATCTTTGCATTTTGATCTTGTATACCATCTTCTCAAGACAGGGGCGGCTTTGTTGTCACGCCCCGAGCCTACACCCTGGGAGGGACTAGCACTCGAAGACCATTGCTGGCCCCAAGCGAACCCTTGGCCTCGCTTACTTATCTCAGCGGAAGACTTAAACTCAACAAAGACAAGTTCATATAATAAACTGGAATGTTATAAAGGAACATTCAATTGGTCATTAAGGCAAACTCAAGTCTCAACATGGAATAATGACAATGAAAAGACTAAAGAACTAACATCTGACTATCTATGAAGCCTCTAATAACAACTGAGATGGATGTTGCGACAAACCCCACAATATCCTAATGAACTAAACTAAAAAACAATGAAATGGATCCTCTGGAATGCGAGGAGGCTCACCAACAGACTCTGAACTGCTCACTAGATCAACGATGCACCGGAATGCCGATCCTAGTTACCTGCGTATGCATCATAAGACGATGCAGGCCAACTGGCATCAGTACATTGAATGTACCAGTATGCGAGTTGGAAAGCTAAGCATAACATAGGCTTGAAAATGATCTGAAAGAAACACTTACCTGACTCTTCTCAACTAATGAATACTTAACTGAACTCATTTCACTATAAAGCAGTTTAAAACAAGTACAATATAAAGAAAAGAAAATTGTTTAAAACATGATGTCAACTCATAATCATAATATCATAAAAGGCATACCATGCTTCCTCTCAAAGTCTACTTGTGCAATACATGAATGAAGTCACATACCCCCATTCATACTAAGCAGAACTTCTTGAGGAACCATGCATTTACTGCTGTGGGAGTTTCTCTAACCGACAACCACCACTAAGAGCCTAATTGGTGATACAACGTGTTACCTCACGCTGCCAAGGACCATCCTATACCTTGCCGGGGGTATAGGAAGCTAACTCACTAAGTGGATCCACTAGCTTAACTTAAGTGATCATCTAAAAAGTATGATCATTTAATACCCATGACGGCTACATGGTTTATGGAGATTTGAGTTAATATGAACTCGCATCCCCATATCGGTGCTCAATACTATTTCCAAAATAATTATACTTAGCTCATATATTTTAAAAAACAACTTGTTTCTTTGGTTTGAGATAATTACTCAAAACTTAGCTTAAAAGCTCTCTTGGAATCAATGTTCCCTTTTGCTGTTCAAAACTCTTTTGGAAATCTCAATTTCCTCACATCTTAAATATGAAAACATTTACTCTTGGGAATACTTAGTTCCCAGATATCATTTTAAAGAAAATGAACTTTGCTCTTGCTCTTTACTCAACTTCGAAACTTAAGTCTTAAAACAAAGTTAAAACGTTTGTAAAAGACTTATGAAAACTTGAAATGAACTTCTCTTATTTGACTCTTGACTTCTCTTGACTTTGATCTTAACTGCTCTTGACTTGACTCTTAACTGATCCTTGAATTGAATTATGGATTCAAAGATTAAGATTTGTGATTGGAAAGATCTCATGATGCTTAGGAATGATTCTAGACAGCTAAACATTAGAAAAGATCAAAAATCAAGATTTGAAGGTGGGTCCGCAACGCGGAGGCATAATTAAAATTTGGTTTCAAAAACGTCTTTTGAGGCAGAACACCTCGAAGCTGAAACTTCAATTCTGGGGATCAGGCGCGCGACGCGCCACCACCCTCTAATTTCGTCCAACGAAATTTCTTCTTCATTTTCCAGCCCCAATTCACCGAAACTCGGTTCTTTTTCTTAAATTACTTTTAGATACAGATACCCAGAAAATGTACCTAAAAACCTAACTCGAAACGACTCAATAATGCGCGTAACGAACTCTGAAACTTCCCAACTCAGTCAAATTCAAGAACAATATATGAATTCAAGAATAGGTATCAAGATTATCAATATTCAAAAAGTTTTAGGACGAATCCAAACTGAAATAATACTCTTGGCACGTGGGAGAATGATCCCAACATTATGGAAGCCTCACATACCTTAGTAGGGATCACCCCCGACGAAATCCACAAGCAATCCATGACGATCTTGACGGATCTTGACCGTTCTTCTCCTTTCTCTTCTTTTCTCCTTTTCTTTTCTCTTCTCTCAAAACCCTAACTCTTTTTGGTAAAATTGTAAACTGATACAACTCAGCTTAGACCCTTAATTAATCACCAAAAACGAAATCAAATGAAAGGGTAAGAAAAAGACCAAACTACCCTTTCAAAATTCGGATTGAACATTTCCTTATTAGAACAGCCCAACTTCCAAAGGGTATAACTTACTCATACAAACTCGGAATTGTGCAAATTCGGCGGCGTTGGAAAGATCATTACAAGGGCTTACCAACCATATCTGGAACTACACCTAACTCATCCTGAGCTAGGAGTTATGGCCGTTTGAAGTTAACCAAAAACTCACTTTTCTTAACTTAAATAATTTTTTTCAGATTTTAATTCTTTCCAAAAATGATTATTTCCAATTCTCAACTTCTTCCTAGTTGTTTCAAATTGCGAGATGTAACAATATCTCCCCCTTGGGAACATTCGTCCTCGAATGAGATTACCCTTACTAGGCAAAAGCTGTAACATCAATCATTCCATTCATAAATTAAAGAGTACTAACAAGAAAATTAGTACCTAGATCCCTATATCTTCAGTTGGTACGATAAGTGAAATAGCTCCCATGCACTTCTTCAACATGGAGACATGAAATACCGGATGAACTTCTGCTAACTCTTGTGGTAGTTCCAATTCGTAAGCTACCTTGCTAATCCTTTGGAAATTCTGTAAGGACCTATATACTGGGGACTGAGTTTCCCCTTCTTACCAAACCTCATAACACTCTTCATGGATGGAACTTTCAAGTATACCCAATCACACAATCCACCTTTGATACCTCAAAACACTATCTCCCCCTTGTTCAAAGGCCACCATTTTTTTTTGCTTATGAACACTTGCCTTTAATTCAAGCAATAAAGGATCTTGGTCTTTCTCGCCTTTTATTTCTGACACTAATGATGGTTCAGACCCATTCATCACCACTATTCTTCCTTCTGTGGAATCCATTAATCGAACTCCTAATCGTGCCAGTCTATGCACCTCTTGTGCTAACTCTTTCTTACCTTCCTCAAAATGGGCGGTACAACCCATAAACAATCTATTCAAGGCATCAGCAACAACACTAGTCTTACCTGGGTGATAAAGAATACTCATGTCATAATCTTTGAGTACCCTAACTACTCTCAGTGTCTGAGATTAAGCTCTTTCTGACTAAACACATACTGAAAACTCTGGTGATCGGTGAACACTTCCACATGAACAACATATAGATAATGGCGCCATATTTTCAAAGCAAAACTATGGCAACCAACTCTAGATCACAGGCTGGGTAATTCTTCTCATGAACTTTCAACCGCTCTTTCAACTCTGTTGGTGCCATTCTATATGGAGGAATAGATATAGGACGAGTATCTAGAAGAAGATCTATACCGAAGTCTATCTCTCTCTCAGGAGGGACTCCGAGAAGATCATCTGGAAAGACTTCTGGAAACTTTTTTACTACTGGAACTGACTGAATAGGAGGTACCTCAACACTTGAGTCATTAACTCGGACTAAGTGATAGATACACCCCTTATAAACGAACTTCCTTGCCTTAAGGTACGAAATGAAACGACCCTTAGGCACTGCTGAACTACTTTTCCACTCTAAGACTGGCTCACTCGGAAACTGAAACTTGACTACTCGAATTCTACAATCAACTGAGGCATAACAGGCGTGAAGCCAGTCCATACCAAGAATGACATCAAAGCCTACCATTTCTAACTCAATTAAATCATCCATGGTACTCTTGTGATTGATGAAATAGGACAATCACGATAGACTCTCTTTCTGCTAGCATAAACTCACCAACAGGGGTAGAAACACTGATTGGTTCACTAAGTTGCTCAGGAATAATATCAAAATTCATAGCAACGCATGGAGTTACGAAAGATAAACTCTCTCCTGGATATAGCAAGGCATAAACAGTAAGGCCAAAGACTTGAATCATACCAGTGACAACATCTGACGCATCCTCTTGCTCTTGGCGACTATTGATAGCATATAAGCGGTTTGTTCCTCCACCCGTACCATTTCCTTGCATGTTCTTTGGGTAATCTTTCATGAAGTGACCCTCTTGTCCACACTTGAATAAACCTGTCTGGCCCTGACGACACTTACCTCAGTGGTTCCTACCACACCTACCACATACAGGAGCCCAATTACCTCTTTGTGCCACACTACCTTGAGACGATGCTGGTCTAGCTCTGAAATTCTGTGAATTCTAGCCATTATACTCACCTTTGTTCTTAGGTGCAGGTGCTCTAGCAGATGATGGTGCAAGCCTCTTTTGCTTCTGAAAGGACGAACGATTCACACTACGCTTTTGTTGCCCACACTCATTTCCTGTCTTCACTTTCTTATTCTTGAACTCCTCTCTATCTCTAAGCTTCTCTTCCTCTACCTGCTGTACATAGACCATCAACCTTGAAATGTCCATGTCCCCAATAAGTATTGCAACCCGACCCTCTTTGCTTGATAGACGGCCCAACCTGGTTAGTCACAGCTTGGCTCAACATCCGGATAGCCTCACGAAACTCAGCATTGGTGACTCCGCCTTGAGGTTGCACTTCAGGTGCATTGGGTAACTCTTGTTCCTCAACACTGCGTCTCGCAGGACGACTTCTGAAAGCTCTTCGTGGAGGCATGATTATCTGAAAACACGCGCAAGAACGAATTAGAAGAAACTTTTTAGAGATCAAACTCTAAAATGCACTAAAAAAGTGTGAAAGAAGTGAGATAATTTCCTAAGTGTTGCAGCCTCTTAATTATAGATGTGGCGTGCTTCAGACCGATAACTAGGACTCTACAGACATGACTTCATAGACACCCTAGGACTCTTGAACTCTGTGCTCTGATACCAAGTTTGTCACTCCCCGAGCCTACACCTTGGGCGGGACTGGCACTCGAAGACCATTGCTGGCCCCAAGAGAACCCTTGGCCTCGTTTACTTAACTCAGCGGAAGACTTAAACTCAACAAAGATAAGTTCATATAATAAACTGGAATGTTATAAAGGAACATTCAACTGGCCATTAAGGTAAATTCAAGTCTCAACATGGAATAATGACAATGAAAAGACTAAAGAACTAGCATCTGACTGTTATGAAGCCTCTAATAACAACTGAGATGGATGTTAGGACAAACACCATAACATCCTAATGAACTAAACTAAAAACAATGAAATGGATCCTCCGGAATGCAAGGAGGCTCAACAACAGACTCTGAACTGCTCACTGGATCAACGATGCACCGGAATGCCGATCCTAGTTACCTGCGTATGCATCATAAAACGATTCAAGCCAACTGGCATCAGTACATTGAATGTACCAGTATGCGAGTTGGAAAGCTAAGCATAACATAGGCTTGAAAATGATCTGAAAGAAACACTTACCTGACTCTTCTCAACTAATGAATACTTAACTGAACTCATTTCACTATAAAGCAGTTTAAAACAAGTACAATATAAAGAAAAGAAAATTGTTTAAAACATGATGTCAACTCATAATCATAATATCATAAAAGGCATACCATGCTTCCTCTCAAAGTCTACTTGTGCAATACATGAATGAAGTCACATACCCCCATTCATACTAAGCAGAACTTCTTGAGGAACCATGCATTTACTGCTGTGGGAGTTTCTCTAACCGACAACCACCACTAAGAGCCTAATTAGTGATACAACGTGTTACCTCACGCTGCCAAGGACCATCCTATACCTTGCCGGGGGTATAGGAAGCTAACTCACTAAGTGGATCCACTAGCTTAACTTA
>JAJOOO010028188.1:0-10060 GCA_029582685.1 Solanum piurae
ACTTACATGTGCAATTAGCTATCCATTCATGATTGCAACAAAATTTCATACAATCAAATTTGATATTCTATAAAGGTGAGATGTAAGAAAATTGTCTACAAATCATACTATCGTTCAAAGCAATCTAAATATATATCATAGAAATATTATTTGCTTCTACATAAAATTTAAGATTTATAACAAAAATAAGTTAAAAAGAAAAAGAAAAAAAAGAGATAGATTTGCTAGTCAGGAAACATACCTCAAAGCATGATGGCAGTTGATCTTTGTTGTTATTCATTTTCCACAATAATCTGGGAGTGACATCTCCTCTTTCTTATATTTCTAATTATTAATTGTTAATTACCAATTAATTTAAATGCTAATTAATGGGGGTAAGCAGTAGTTGGGCTAGGGAATACAAAAGGCCTATCTGTTACTTAGGATTTAGGAGTTACAAAAGTTTTGAAAGTAAACGGATGTCTTTTCCTATTCATAGAGTAAAAGCTTAAAATTAATAGAATCGTTTTTTTTTCTATTTATTGACTTGATTATGTTACACATTAATTTAAAATAAGATAAAAAAAAAAAAAATGTCAAAAATTTGAAAAAAAAGATAAATGTTATTCTTGGCTTTAGAGACATGCCACTTCAGCAGCTTCTTATTTCTCCTTTATATAAATATATAGATTTTAAATTATTACACCTACTTATTTAATCTTACTTATAATTATATAATTCTTTAATCAAATATAAATTAAATGTTTGACTTAAAATGAGTATGAGAGAGTGTATTTTTTAATTTAAATTATGAAAACTTAGAACAAGTTATTAGTTTTACTTAATTTTATAAAAATTAGAGCTGTCAATATGGGCTAGCCCACCCCATTCGGGTTAATCCATACAGGCTTTGACATTTTATGGGTCAGGCCGGGCTAGCTCATTTTTGGTGTGGGCCAGAAAACGGTCAGCCCAGCCCTCAAGTACGTGGGTTACAGGCTTGCCGGGCCAGCCCACTTTTTTTATAATTATTAAAATAAATTATAAATTATAATTTAAAAATATTATCATAAATATTGACAAAACAATATTACATGGTATTAATGTTACTACTTGTTAATCAAATTCACAAATAAAATTATCTTTATAATATTTATTAAGGTTTTTTCAAATAAAAGTATAAATATCTAAATAAAAATATTAACCTAATTGTTTTGTCACATTAAAACACAAAAAATGTGACAATATTCCAACCAGAAAAAAGTTAAAAATAAATTCCTTAAAAAAAATCATGAAACTTATGGCGTATCTAACACATCATGAAATCTATGGCGTATCCAACACTTCATGATCATCTTCATCAAGCATATCTGAATCAGCTTATGGCAAGGTTGTCTTAACATTTTCATTTTCATCTGCAATTTATATGCAGTTTCAATTAGCTAAATATTAAACAAATTTTGAGTTTGAACTCTCTTTAATTTTAAATTTTAATATTATATTATATTTTTATAATTATTTTTATTTGGCCCACGGGCCGGCCCTACCTATATTTCTCAAGCCCCACAAATTAGCAGGCTTATTCAGGCCGGGCTAAAAAGCCCTTTTCTTAAACGGGCTCCAAAAATATTAGCCCAACCCTATTAAATCCCGGGTTAGGCCAGGCCGGCCCAACGGGCCTAGCCCATATTAACGGCTCTAATAAAAATAGAAAAGAAAACCAGCTGAAACTATAGGGAAAAAAATGTTGTTACCGGGATTCGAACTCGTGAACTCGCGCATTTAGAAAGTAAAAATAAAAACAGCTGAAAGTTGAAACTATGAAAAAAATGTGATTACCTAGGTTCAAACTCGCGAAGTAACGCTAGCCATGTGAAATCTTGAACCCCCTTAACCACTGAACCAAGCCCTTTGCTTATGTTGAGGGGGTTCATCACTTAACATATATATGTAAATCAAAAAATTGATCATATATATACAACGTAATTTTTCCGACGAAGGGGTTCAGATGAACCCCCTCTGCCCCATGTACCTCCGCCTCTGGTGTAGATCATATTTGTTTAGCCGTAGGCGTGCATTATCGGTAATGTCTCGAATAAGTTGCCATAGTTACCACCTGACATTTTTGAAGAGTCTCAGCAAGTGACCAGAGGTGAACCCAGGAATTGAAAACTTCGGGTGCTCTAATATCACCTTATCTCAAATATGAGCTCTAAGCTTAAAATAAAAATAATGAAAAAGGGTTTTAGCTAGATTTGAACCCTAGTCTCACAGGTGATTCCTCTAGCTTGTACCAACATCACAAGGGTACTCCTATACTTTTTAGGGGTGCCCTTTAAACTATAAAGAGTCTGAGCAACATAAGTCATTAGTTCCATAAGACACCATAGCACTCATAGAGAAAAGTGTTGGTGTAACGACTCTCTTATTCATTAAGGTCACCAGGTTTCTTCAGCATGTCTTCTTCACCGCGAATACTTCTCTTTTAAATTATTAATTGTATGAGTTATTCGATATACATATCAATGATGAAAACATGAAATGAGTTTAAAGAAACAATTGTGGATTCTATTAAAACAAAAGACACAAAAAAGATTCTAGGTGAAGTGGGGGAATATAAAGCAAGAGCCAAAAATATTAAAAAGTAGAGTAACTTGGGATGACTAGAACTATTTAGCAACCATGACTATCTGCACCATTACATTTTTATAATATATAAATAATGACCATTAACTTGGCTTCATCTAGCAACTAGGATCATTAATTTTAACAGTGCACAAGTAGGCATTTTAACTATCCAAAACTTGAACAAATAAATACTCAAATGTTGCATGTTATATGCGTGATATACAAATGCTCTAACATAAATTTTCATATCGAATGTCACATAGAACGCATATGTCTATGAGTCGTGATAAAGTTTGTATCAGAGTCCTAGGTTCGTTGTTCTCGTTGTACCAAAATAGGTCTAGTAGAATCTTGCAAAATGGTACTAAGACGTCTGTACTTTTCTTCGTGAGGCTACATGACTTTAAGAAATTATCTCTTCTTTCTTCCTTCGTGTTATAACTTGATTCCAATTGGTACTTTGTGAAATAAATTGGTATATGACTTTCTTCATTCTTTGTCCGCAGATGATTGATACTAGAAATAACATCGTGAGGGTACCAACTCTAGCTGCGAAATCGTAGTGCAAGAGTGAGGAAGGGGCAGGGGCAGAGGAAGAGCATCACCCAATAGAGGTGGATCTCAGGTAGTGGTTGGGCCAAAATCGACAACCTTTCCCCTACCCCAAGATCGAGTTGGAGAGGATGTTGAGGTAGAGTACGATGAGGGTGCGAAACCAAAATCAGCAACACATGTTGGGGGTGCAGGCCTGATGGACAATAAAATAAGATGATTTTAGATAAGTTTTGAATGTGAATTTGTACAGGGATTTGTGTACTAATGTTGCACTTGCTTTTTTTCTTAGTTAAGTACAGGGCATATCTTAGCAGCAGCAGTTACGCGACCTCAAATGTGAGCCCAATGTTTCCTGAATCCAAAGGTGAGTTTCTTTTTCTAAGTTGTTATGGTTTCATCATTTCCCTTTAGTCCGTTTTTCAAACTTAGACTTTTTTTGTTTTGTGGTTAATCCTCATATTCTAGACTAAATTGATATTTTGGTACACGACTTCCAGATTAGGGGTTATTTCTATAAATATTTTGTGATAATGGTTTTTATTTATGAAACTCATTTTTAATTGTTGAAAACTATTACTTCGAGTTGTTTAGCTTATTTCATGTTAGTAGATGATTTGTTTTCCTATCAGAGGTTTAGTGTGAGCGTCTCTCAAGGCTGGTTGGGTCCGGACAAAGTTGATGTTAGAGCCCTGGGTTCGTTGATCTCATTACCAAAATAGGTCTAGTAGAATCTTACGAAACAATTTACGGTCCTGACAAAGTTGATGTTAGAGCCCTAGGTTCATTGATCTCATTATCAAAATAGTGTTTTATTTAGAAAAATATAATTTATTAGACTGGTTTTAAGAGTCGCCACTTAATTTTTAAGAAAAATCAAGAAAACTATTTTTTTTATTCAAAAGATTAAAACAGAAATCTAATGAGTATTAAAGGGATTCGGGTTTCATATTAGCATTTCAAAAAGGGTTTGAAAGCACCTGAAATACCTGCTAACACGTGGTTATCCAGTGATTAACTATTTGGCTAATTGATAAAAGCTTGATTAGTTTAAGACTTGGAATTATTTTTTAGGATAAAGATAAATAGTATAAGAGATTTACTTAAATAAAATATTTTCAAAGTAACTTAAGCGGTAAAATAAGTATGATTATTTCGTCTTTAGAAAATCTCGAAATGACTATCTTTTGGGGAAATCGAATTAAGAAAACCCTAAAATTAACAAGCAAATAAACAATTAAACAAATATGAAACAGATAAAATAAAGAGAGAGAGAGTTTTGGGCCCAAGTCTGGTTTTATATCCGTCTGAGCCAGTACTTGGGCCTAATTTCAACTTTGGGCCCTTGACTCATTATTTAGTACATGTCCTAAACTAACAAGATAATATTAAGTAAAATGAAAAGGGCTTAGGCCAAAAATAACAAAACACGATTTCTGAAATTAAGAGTAGGCCTTTGGCTCAATCTCTTCAATTTCCCGATCTATTGCGTATTCTTTCAACTTCGGGACCTGTTCGTCAATTTGTACAGGTGGCTGACTCGATGAGGAAGGAATTTGAGCCTTTACGGCTCTCCCGAAATGCAAGGGGAAGGCGATAGAAGTTCATAATGAACTCGGACAGATTTCACATGCAACGAAAAAACAAAAAACAAACTAATGAGTAACCGCTCACATGATTTAATATAGAAAAATAAAGAAATGGACTAATTGCTACTGCCTAAGCATCACAGAGAGAACAAAACACTTAATTGTGATTAGAATCGAGTAAATGGGTATGGAGATCATAAGAAAAAGATGTAACAGTAGCAGCCCAAACATCAACACTAACTAATTTTAAGAAAAAAGAAAATAAGCACGATAACTCTTTGACAACTTTCTACATAATCTGACCAATTACAGGGCAAGAAAGGAAATCATAGGACAAAAATATATCACACTAAAAACAACCAACAACACTATTACATAGCAAGGGATTTAAACAGTAAGCCAATCTTGGATAAAGGACAAATTGAGAGATAGCATGCATAATAGTATAATTTTCGCATAGGTCAAACAAAATTACATCTCCAAGCTACCACGACAGACAATTATGGCATATTTAGTACATTCATATAATAATAAGGATTTTAACAGATGCATTTCGAAGAGCCAAAAATGCTTTCACACGAACATTAGTACCACTAATTTCAGATACCTAATTCAAAATCTCGGGTCACCATATACACAACTATATGAGCACAAAGACTAGCAAAAGCATGGATTTGTACTTAAATCAGGCAGTGACACATGAAAAGAAAAGAAAGAAAATTTTAGAGATTCGCGATGTACACTAGGACTTAACATGCCCTTCAAAAATAACTTGAAGAGCTCTCATTTCACGAACTGAAATCTGCTTTCTATCATTTAAACAATTATGTACAAGGCAGAGGATAAGTTAAGCAACCTTAACAAAAGAGCTATGCAAGATTGTATGTAGAAAATGAGATTTAGATCATGAGGTAAAAATAAAGAAAATATAACTTAAAGACTCCTTTTAAAGAACTGAAAAAAGAAGAAGATACAATGCATTTCTCTTTATGATTAAAAGATAGGGACCCCAACATCATTTTGGGAACAGTCTATATGTTATGATGCTTCAAACGAACGGAAGGACAAGGATTAAAATCGACACCTGACACACTACTATAATTCTTGGAAAAAAAACAAGAACAACATTGTCAACAGTTTGAACAAAATCGAAGTACCTGAAAACATGGTAAGACCCACAAGCCAAACATAAAGCTCAGAACATGATTGACAAAAATTCTCAAACAGAACACAAATCTAAACTATTGATACACAGACCTAGGCTAAACCATATTAAGCCTTATACTCACAATGAGACAACAACCAAACTCGAACAAGAGAGAGCAAATTACAACAAAGCACAATCAGCAGATACTTAAGAAATCTAAAGAAACACAATATAAAAATAATAGAGACAATCATCAATCCTCAAGCTGACTTAGATATGAGAATTAAACACAGTCAAGAACACTTAAACAGAAGACATAAAACCACTAGGAATTAAATGAAACAAAGATTAAGAAAATAATTTACCTCTTTCCGGGCAGCAAACTTGGGAGAGCACGAGCAGAGCCACGATCTTCTTACCACAAAACTCAAAGACGGACAGCAACAAGAAACCTATGCAAAATCTCGAATCCAACGGAACTTGTGGGAAACGGTGGTAAGCGAGATGAAATAACAACACTTAGATTGAAACTATGTACCTCCCCCCTTTCAAGAATGTATTTTTATGTCTAATTGCCTAAGATATTCTCTTTCTCCGTTCAAAATTTTTCCACCCTTACAATGGAGAAGAAGAGACGATATATAGACGAGACTTTTTCGTCGAATATTTTTGGGATGAAGAAATTTGGATAGGAACCAGGGGCACAAACAAACCAACTTCAATTCAAAAATTACTTCAAGGATAAAAAAAAAAAAAAAAGTTGTTCGTACAAAATACCTGCCGATTCCCAACAAAATCAAAAGCTTGAAAGTCCGTGAGCGGCTCCGATCGATCCTTCGTCCTTGACTCTCAACGTGTCGCCCATCCAAGTGAGTCAAGGACGACAAACGCGGCTGCTAGGACAAAAATGCAGGTGCTTTACCTGCTGGAGCAGTACGAGTGTACTGGAACGTCAAAAGGAGAAGAAACGACGAGAAAATCGTACATAGATGCCGTTTGAGACCGTTGTTGCCGCTTCAGTGACCTTGCTCTCGCGTGAAGGAGACGAGGCGTGTATGGGTCAGGTGGTGTCGTTCACGCACTTGAATCGCTGCTCGAGTTGCCGTGTATTGCTGGAGTTGGAAGCGGTGGGTCTTCTTATTGAATAGAAAAGTGTTGGGTTGGGTTAAGGGATAAAAGTGGGCTGCTGAAATTTGTTGTAAAAGGGGCCTAAATCTGGATTCTTGTCTTCTAAAAAGAGTTGAAGACACCGTAAAGAAATTCTAGAATTGTAATTAAGAATAAGGGCCAAATGATTGCAAACTTAGCTCACTTAAAAATTTAACCATATTGAGGTAATCAATTAATTCGGCTAGAACTTAAATGAGACGAATTAATATAATTAACTAACGAGCTTCTTAATTTTAACGAGATAAAATAATTAACTCAATATACTAATGACTCAAAATATAAACTACTAATTTAGACAAAATTAATTTAATAAAATAATTACTAAAATTAAAAAAATTTTGAGATGGTTTTCGAAATGTTTATAAAATATACTAATTATATACAAAATTATATAAAACATATATGTTAATTTAAAAATTATAAAACTTGTAAAAAACTTGTAAAATTAATTAAAAGTAACTTGAAAAATATTTTGAACTTTATAAAGTCAATTATTTCAAATCGTTTGGAATTTATGAAACTCGATGATTAATATATATTGTGGAGGTCCAAAATTGGGTGTCAACAAATAGGTCTAGTAGAATCTTACGAAACAGTTTACGATCCTGACAAAGTTGATGTTAGAGCCTTAGGTTCTGTATTTTTACTCGACATGTTTCAACACTTCAGGAAATTATATCTCCTTTCTCCTTTCGTGATTCTAATTGGTATCTAACGATACAAGTTGATATCTCACTTCTTTCACTCTTTGTCCATCGATGGTTAATACTAGATGTAATAGAGTGAGGGTACCATCACCAGTTGTGGAATCGAAAATGCAAGGGTGAGGAATGGACATGGTCAGAGAAAGTGAAATACCCACCAGGGGTTAAGCGTAGGCAACGGTTGGAATAAGACCGCCGACCCTTCCCCCACCCCAGGTTCTATTTGGAGAGAATGTTGAGGTAGAGTAAAAGGAGGTGCATAACCACAAGTGGAAACACAAGTTGGGGGTATAGGCCTCCCCCTATGACTTCTAAGGTTGTTCAACGGGTGTTAGCCATCTTGAGTGAGATAAATGGGAACTGGATCAACTCATATTGTGGAGACTACTCATGCTCTAGATTATCATCCCGTTTCTACCACCGCCCCAAGATGGCTGATAAGTTTTTCCGTTCGATACTAGGCCTTGTTATGAGCATGGGTTGTTGACTAAGTTTATGAAGTTAAAGCCTCCTATGAGGGTAAGTTTCATGCTTTGTCTCGCTATGCTACCTAATTTTTGGGCACGAAGAGGAGAGAATTTTTCTGTATGTAAAAGGTTTGAACACTAAGTTCCAAGTCTTATCTGTGCATATGATTTCTACAGGGAAGAACTTTAATGAGGTAACTAACTATGTGAAGCGGTTGGAGAAGGTCAAATAGAGTTCTTACTCTAGAGTTCCCAGTCAATAGATATATTAGGCATGTCCTATTTAGTCAGCCTTGTCGGCTTCTAGAGGTGGCCATTTTGGGATCATTCAATAGTCTTCGACTCCTAGCGGCCAAGAAGGTTCTTATTCTTCTGTCAACAAGTCATCTCTTGATCGAAGATGCTTTAACTGTGGTAACTTGGGTCACTTTGAAAGGGAATGCCCTTTCAAACCAACAGGTAATCAGATTCAACAACAGACTAGGGTTGTAGTTTCAACAGGTGGAGGTGGCAATGGCAAGGGACACCCTTAAGGTGGGTGAGGTAATAACTACACTATCAAAAATGATATTTAGTAGCAATTAATTAACGACTATAGCTTGATTATCCCTAAATATGTATTTTACCAGCAATTAACCCTCTTTGTATATGTTTCTAAAGCCTTTAGCGAAATTGGATCTAATTGCACTTAACTAATGCATGTAAAGACTTTAACACTCTTTATTAATCTGTCTATTTATTATGTTAAAAATTGTTTTTATTATAGTGCCAGGGAGGTCATGGAAACAAATGTAATGATAACGCGGGAATGGGAGTGTTGTTGGTGTCACTTGTACTGAGGATACAACTTTATTTACTCGTACAATTACTTTAATTTGACTTGATTCTTCTCGATATACGTCAGTCATTTATTATAGATTATATAGTAATTAATATTATTGACTAAAATTATACCAGTTACATCCTATAAATTCCACGCTTTTGCACAATCTTAAAAATTCATCAGACATTTATCTATTATAGCTATTATACTATGAAGACAATTTTCTTCTACAATTTCGTTCCATCAAAAGCAGAAGAAGAATCATGCAGAGAAAGTAACACCCCATGGATAGTGACTCGTAACTTAGTAGAAATACGAGATACATACCCGGCCCCGATCATAGACCTACAAAATCCATGGATGATCAAAAAGATGATTACACATTATGAGACGGTCGTCGGAAAACTTGTGTTGCCATTTTTTGAGGCTTTTGAGCATGTTTTTCGATACTGGACATTGGACACAGTTAGATCTATAACGTCAGGGCATAGGAAGAATATTGATTTATGGGATGTTACTGAAGAGAACAATCCTAAAAATTATCAGAATGAAGGGACTTTTATTGAGATGTTGCCTAATGAGGACTATGCACTAGTTTGTGTGGATCTATTTAGGAATTGTAGATTGCGTGTCAATGATGAGGTTGGACTGTATTGGGATCCTAGATTTTCGTTCTTTAGATTCAAGTTAATTCACAAGTTTCATGCTTGATGAAATCTTTTGATGATTTTTGTAAGAAAATTGAAAGGTTGTCATACTATTAAAATCGCAATATAAGTTTACTAGTTTTTTTTCCTGATTATTATTGTGGAATATTAGGTTACTCCTCCATTTAAAATAACATTTTTGGTCCTTGAGTAATTGCCTAATTTCTTTTACATTCCTTGTAATATTTAACATAACACATTAAACCTTCAATTAAATAAAGGCAAAAGTACTCATTACCCCCCTTAACTTGAAGCTTTTTATACGGTGTACACCTAAACTAAAGTTTGTTTTGG
>JAJOOO010028190.1:0-14389 GCA_029582685.1 Solanum piurae
TGTCGGTTAAAGAATCTCCCACAAAAGTTATATTACTTTTATATAAGTAAAGTTGAGTTTGTTATTGTTTTATCATTAACGAACTAAGTTGTTTATACGGTTTTACAAGATTTATATATTGCATGTGTCTTATTGCTTTATATATTGAGTTCAGTTATTCATGAGTCGAACAGAGCCAAGGTAAGTGTTCTCTTGTATTCCTTTCAAGTTTAAGTTGTGGTTTAGTCTTCCAGCTCGCATACTCGTACATTCCATGTACTGATGCCAGTTGGCCTGCATATTATTTATGATGCAGACGCAGGTACCCAGGATCAGCATCTAGCACGCCGTTGATCTAGCTGAGCACTCCAAAGTCAGTAGTGAGGCTCCTTGCTTCCGGAAGACTCTGTTATTTTGTGTTCCTAGTTTTGTATTATTAGGATGTTGCGGGGTCTGTCCCAACATCCATCTCAGTGTTAAAGAGGCTTCATAGACAGTCAGTCAATTAGTATTGAGTCTCTCATCTATGTGTGTGTGTGTATATATATATATATATTCTATTTTGAGACTCGAGTTGCCTTTTTGGCCAGATTTTATCAGTTGGGTTGTTTTATGACCTTTCGATGCATTGAGTTATTCTATTGAGCTAAGTTTCCGCTGAGTTAAGAAAGCCAGGCCAAGGGTTCGCTTGGCCCAGCAATGGTCTTCAAGTGTCGGCCACGCCTAGGGTGTAGGCTCCAGGCGTGACAAGATCTATGGGCTAATACACACAAAAACTCAAAAAATTTGGGCAATTCTTAAAAAATGGCTTGTAAATGAGGAAATGATCGTTAAGAAAAATGATGTTAGTATAAGTGAAGGTTCCCAACTCATTACGGAGGTACTCATAAATATATTTTTTGAGAAATATTCTTTGGTATTCCTAGTGCCAGATCCATTGGCTATACAAATGAAAAATCAGGAAATTTGAGGGATTCTTAAAAAAATGTTGTAAATGCAGAAATGGGCGTTAAAAATGGTGTGAGTATATACATGAAGGTTCCCCTACTCATTACGAAGGTCCTCATTAGGATATTTTTGAGAATTTTTTTTGGTATTCTATACTCAAGATCAATTGGGCCAAAACACACCAAAATATAGAGAATTTAGGCGATTCTTTAAAAAAAAAGCTTGTAAATGCGGCAATGGGCGTTAAAAAAAGAGTGTGAGCATACGTGAAGTTCCTAAACTAATTATGAAGGGACTCATTACGTTTTTTGAGAATCTTTTTTGGGTGCTCCGGGCACCAAATTCATGGGCTAATACACACGATAAATCAGAGTATTTTGGCAATTCTTAAAAATGGCCTAGTAAATGCGAAAACAGACATTAAAAAATGGTGTGAGTATACGTGAAGATTCTTCAACTCATTACGGTGGTCCTCATAAAGTTTTTTGAGAAAATTTCTTTTGGTGCTTCAAGTGCCATATCAATTGGCTAATACATAGAAAAAATAAAGGAATTGGGGCGATTCTTTAAAAATGGCTTGTAAATGCGAAAATTTGCGTTAAAAAAATAGTGTTAGTATAGGTGAAGGTTACCCAAATCATTACGAAGGCCTTCATGAAATTTTTGAGAAAAAATTTAGGTGCTCCGGGCGCCAGATCCATGAGATAATACACACGAAAAGTTAGGAAATTTGGGTGATTCTTAGAAAAAAGGCTTATAGATACGAAAATGGGCATTAAAAAAATGGTGTGAGTATACGTGAAGGTTCTCCAACTCATTACGGAAGTCCTCATTTAGTCTTTTGAGAGAAAAAATTGGGTGCTCCGGACGCCAGATATATGGTCGAATACACACGAAAAAATGAGGAATTTGTGCGATTCTTAAGAAAGGGCTTGTAAATGCGGCAATGTGCGTTAAAAAAATGGTGTGAGTATACGTGAAGGTTACCAATTTCATTACGGAGGTCCACATAATTGTTTTTAAAAAAATAAATTTGAATGTTATTTGCGCCAGAACCATTTCTAATACACACGAAAAATTGAGTAATTTGGACAATTTTTATAAAATTGCTCGTAAATGCAGAAATGGGCGTTACAAAAATGATGTGAATATATGTGAAGGTTCTCCAAGTCATTATACAGGTCCTCATAAAGTTTTTTGTGAAAAAAAATTGAGTGCTTCGAGCGACAGATCATGGGCATTAACACACGAAAAATTGAGAAATTTGGGTTATTCTTAAAAAAAGTCTTGTAAATGTAGAAATGAGCGTTAGAAAAATGGTGTGAGTATACGTGAAGGTTTACCAAGTAATTATGGAGGTCCTCATACAATTTTGTTGGGTGCTTCGGGCGCCAGATCCATCTGCTATTACACACAAAAAATTGGGGAATTTAAGTAATTCTTAAAAAAGGGCATGTAAATGCGAAAATAAGAGTTAAAAAAATGGTGTGAGTATACGTGAAAGTTCTTGAACTCATTACTGAGGTCCTCAAAAAGATTTTTGAGAAAACAAATTTGGGTGCTCCGGGCTCTAGATCCATAGGTTAATACACCTGAAATATCGAGAAATTTTAGTGATTCTTAAAAAAGAACTTGTAAATGCGGAAATAAGCGTTAAAAATGTTGTGAGTACACATGAAGGTTCCTCAACTCATTACTGAGTTCCTCATCAAGTTTTTTCAGAAAAACAAATTGGGTGCTCCAGGCGCTAGACTCATGGGCTAATACATACGAAAAAATGAGAATTTGAATGATTCTTGAAAAAGGTATTGTAAATGCAGAAATTAACGTTAAAAATAATAATTTGACTATACTTAAAGATTCCCCAACTCATTACAGAGGTCCTCATAAAGTTAGAAAAAATTCTGGTGCTCCGGTCGCTAAATTCGTGGGCTAATACACATGAAAAATCATGGAATTTGGAGATTCTTAAAAAGGGATTTGTAAATGCAGAAATGGACGTTAAAAAAATAGTGTGAGTATACGTGAAGGTTCCCCAATTCATTACGAAGGTCCTCATAAAGTTTTTTGATAAAAAAAATTTTAAGTGCTCAGGGGGCCAAATCCATTGGCTAATACACACGAAAAATTGAGAAATTTGGACAATTCTTAAAAAGAGCTTGTAAATGCGAAAATGGGCGTTGAAAAAATTATGTAAGTACACGTGAAAGTTTTCCAACTCATTACGCAGGTCCTAATAAATTTTTTGAGAAAAAACTTTAATGTGCTCTGGGCGCAGATTTATAGGCTAATACACACAAAAAAATGGGGAATTTGAGCGATTCTTAACGAAAGACTTGTAAATGAGGAAATGGACATTAAAAAGTGGTGTGAGTATATTTTAAGGTTTCCCTATTTATTATCGAGTTTCTCATAAAGTTTTTTGAGAATTTTTTTTTGGATGCTCTGGGCGCCAGATCCATGAGCTAATTACACATGAAAAATTGGGGTATTTGAATGATTCTTAAAAAAAGGATTGTAAATAAAGAAATGGGCGTTACGAAATGGTGTGAGTATACGTAAAGATTCCCCAACTCATTACGGAGGTTCTCATAAAGTTTTTTAAAAAAAAAATTGAGTTCTCCGAGCGCCAAATCAACGGGCTAATACACCCAAAAAATTGAGATTTTGGGCGATTTTTAAAAAGTGTTTGTAAATGTGGAAATGATCGTTAAAAATGGTGTTAGTATAGGTGAAGGTTCCCCAACTCATTACAGAGGTCTTCATAAAGTTTTTTGAGAAAAAAAAATTGGGTGCTCCAGTTGCCAGATCTATAGGCTAATAACACACGAAAAATTGGAGAATTTGGGCGTTTCTCAAAAAGGGGCTTGTAAATTCGAAAATGGGAGTTAAAAAAATTGTGTGAATATACGTGAAGGTTCTCCAACTCATTACAGAGGTCCTCATTAGTTTTTTAATAAAAAAAATTGGGTTCTCTGGGCGCCAGATTCACGGGTTAATACACACGAAAAATCAGGAAATTTGAGCAATTCTTAAAAATGTGCTTGTAAATGCGTAAATAAGCATTAAAAATATGGTGTGAATATACGTGAAGGTTCCCCAACTTATTACGGAGGTCCTCATAAATTTTTTAGTAAAAAAAATTGGGTGCTACGAGCACCAGATCCATGGGCTAATACACACGAAAAATCAGGAAATTTGGGCAATTTTTAAAAAAGGGCTTGTTAATGTGGAAATGATGTTAAAAATGGTGTAAATATACGTGAAGGTTCCACAACTCATTATGGAGGTCTTCATAAAAAAAATTGAAATTTTTTTTTGGGTGCTCCAAGCGTCAGATCCATGGTTAATACACAAAAAAAATCAGAAAAATTGGGCGATTCTTAAAGAAGGTCTTGTAAATGCAGGAATGTTAGTTAAAAAAATGTTGTGAGTATACGTGAAGGTTCTCCAACTCATTACAGAGGTCCTCATTAAGATATTTTTTGAGAATTTTTTTTTTGTATTCCTCTCGCCAGATCCATGGGCTAATAGACATGAAAAATCAAGAAATTAGGGGGATTCTTAAAAGAAGTGTTGTTAATGCAGAAATGGACGTTAAAATTGGTGTGAGTATACGTGAATGTTCCCCTGCTCATTACGAACGTCCTCATAATGATTTTTTTGAGAATTTTTTTTGGTATTCTATACTCAAAGATCAAAGGGCTACTACACACGAAAATTCAGAGAATTTGGGCGATTCTTAAAAAAGGGATTGTAAATGCGGAAATGGACGTAAAAAAAATGGTGTGAGTATATGTGAAGGTTCCCAAACTAATTACGGAAGTTCTCATAAAAAAATTTGAGAAATGTTTTTTGAGTGTTCTAGGCGCCAGATCCATGAGCTAATAAACACTAAAAGTCAGACAATTTAGGTGATTCTTAAAAACTGGCTTGTAAATGCAGAAATGGGCGTTAAAAAAATGGTGTAAGCATACGTGAAGGTTTCCCAACTAATTACGGAGGGTCTCATTAAGTTTTTTGAGAAGTTTTTTTGGGTGCTCCGGGCACCAGATCCATGGGCTAATACACACGACAAATCAGAGAATTTTGGGATTCTTAAAAAAGGGTTTATAAATGTGAAAATGGACGTTAAAAATGGTGTGAATATACGTGAAGTTTCTTCAACTCATTACAGAGGTCCTCATTAGTTTTCTGGAAAAAAAAATTGGGTGCTCTAGGCGCCAGATCCATGGGCTAATACACACGAAAAATTGGAAATTTTGGGTGATTCTTAAAAATATGCTTCTAAATGCGGAAATGAGCATTAAAAATATGGTATGAGTATACATAAAGGTTCCCCAACCTATCACGGAGGTCCTCATAAATTTTTTTAGTAAAAAATATTTGGTGCTACGAGTGCCAGATCCATGGGCATTTACACACGAAAAATCAAAAAAATTGGACGATTTTTAAAAAAGGGCTTGTTAATGCGAAAATGGGCGTTAAAAAAATGGTGTGAGTATACGTGAAGGGTCCCCAACTCATTACGGAGGTCCTCATTAAGTATTTTGAGAAAGAAAATTGGGTGCTCCAGGCGCCAGATATATGGGCTTAATACACAAAAAAAATCAAAAAAATTGGGCGATTCTTAAAAAAAGTTTTGTAAATGTAGAAATGATAGTTAAAAAAATGTTACGAGTATACGTGAAAGTTTTTCAACTCATTACAGAGGTTCTCATAATGATATTTTCTGAGAAATTTTTTTTGGTATTCCTCTCGCCAGATCCATGGACTAATACACATGAAAAATCAGGAAATTAGGGGGATTCTTAAAAGAAATGTTGTTAATGCGGAAATGAACATTAAAAATAGTGTGAGTATACGTGAATGTTCTCCTGTTCATTACGAAGGTCCTCAAAATGATTTTTTTGAGAATTTTTTTTTGTATTCTATACTCAAGATCAATGGGATAATACACACGAAAAATCAGAAAACTTGGGCGATTCTTACAAAGGGATTGTAAATACGGAAATGGACGTAAAAAAATGGTGTGAGTATATGTGAAGGTACCCAAACTAATTACGGAGGTTCTCATAAAAAATTTTGAGAAATGTTTTTTTAGTGTTCTGGGCGCAAGATCCATAGGCTAATAAACACGAAAAGTCAGACAACTCGGGTGATTCTTAAAAACTGGCTTATAAATGTGAAAATGAGCGTTAAAAAAATGGTGTAAGCATACGTGAAGGTTCCCCAACTAATTACGAAGGGCCTCATTATGTTTTTTAAGAAACTTTTTTGGGTGCTCCGGACACCAGATCAATGGGCTAATACACACGTTAAATCAGAGAATTTTGGCGATTCTTAAAAAATGGTTTGTAAATGCGGAAATAGGCATTAAAAAAATGGTGTGAATATACGTGAAGGTTCTTCAGCTCATTACGAAGGTCCTCATAAAGTTTTTTGAGAAAAAAATTTGGGTGTTTCAAGTGCCAGATCAATTGGCTAATACACACAAAAAATCGAGAAATTTGGGCGATTATTAAAAAGAGGTTTGTAAATCCGTAAATGGGCGTTAAAAATGGTGTGAGTATACGTGAATGTGCCCCAACTCATTACAGAGGTCCCCATAAAGTTTTTTGAGAAAATTTTTTTGGGTGCTCTGGACGCTAGATCCATGGGTTAATACACACAAAAATTTGAGAAATTTGGGTGATTCTTAAAAAAGGTTTGTATTGCGGAAATGAGTGTTAAAAAATAGTGTAACTATACGTGAAGGTTCTTCAACTCATTACGGAGGTCCTCATTAAGTCTTTAGAGAAAAAAATTGGGTGCTCCAGGCACCAGATATATGGGCTAATACAAACAAAAAATCAGAGAATTTGGGTGATTCTTAAAAAAAGGCTTGTAAATGCGGAAATGTCCGTTAAAAAAATTATGTGAGTATACGTGAAGGTTCCCCAACTCATTACGGAAGTCTTAACAAAAAAATTTGACAAAATAATTTTGGGTGCTACTTGCGCCAAATCCATGGGCTAATACACACGAAAAATAGGAGAATTTTGGTGATTTTTTTAAAAGTGCTGGTAAAATGCAGAAATGGATATTAAGAAAATGGTGTGAGTATATGTGAAGGTTCCCCAACTCATTATAGAGGTCCTCATAAAGTTTTTTGAGAATTTTTTTTGAGTGATTCGGGCGCCAGATCAATGGGCTAATACACACGAAAAATCGAGGAATTTAGGCTATTCTTAAAACAAAATGCTTGTAAATGCGGAAATGAGTGTTAAAAAAATTGTGTGAGTATATGTGAAGGTTTCCCAAGTTATTATGGAGATCCTCATATAATATTTTGAGAAAAAAATGATGGGTGCTCTGAGCGCCAGATCTATGGGCTAATACACACAAAAAATTGGATAATTTGAGTGATTCTTAAACAAGGGCTTTTAAATGAGGAAATAAGCATTCAAAAAATGGTGTGAGTATACGTGAAGGTTTTCGAACTCAATACGGAGGTCCTCAAAAAAAATTTAAGAAAAAATTTGGGTGCTCCGGGCTTCATATCCATGGGCTAATACATACGAAAAATCAGAAAATTTGAGTTATTCTTAAAAAAAGGCTTGTAAATTCAGAAATAAGCATTAAAAATGGTGTGATTACACGTGAAGGTTCCCCAAATCATTAATGAGATCCTCATTAAGTTTTTTCAGAAAAAAAATTGGGTGCTCCAGGCGTCAGACTAATGGGCTAATACACACAAAAAATAGGATAATTTGGACGATTCTTATAAAAGGGATTGTAAATGCGGAAATTGACGTTAAAAAAATGATTTGATCATACTTGAAGGTTCCCCAACTCATTACGAAGGTCCTCATAAAGTTAAAAAAAATTATGGTGCTCCGAGCGTCATATCCATGAGCTAATACACTTGAAAAATCTTGGAATTTGAACGATTCTTAAAAAGGGGCTTGTAAATGCGGAAATGAATGTTAAAAATAGTGTGAATATACATGAAGGTTCCCCAACTTATTACGGAGTGCAACATAAAGTTTTTTGAGGAAAAAAATTGTATTCTCTTGGCGCCAGATCAATGGGCTAATACATACGATAAAATGGGGAATATGAGTGATTTATAAAAAGGGATTGTAACTGCGTAAATAGGCATTAAAATATGATGTGAGTATATGTGAAGGTTTTCCAACTCATTACGGAAGTCCTCATAAAATTTTTTGAGAATTTTTTTTTGAGTGCTCCGAGCATCATATTTATGGGCTTAGACACAAAAAATTGAGGAATTTGGGCGATTCTTTAAAAAAGACTTGTAAATGCGGAAATGAGCATTAAAAAAAGGTGTGAGTATATATGAAGGTTCCCCAACTTATTATGGAGGTCCTCAAAAAGTGTTTGATAAAAAAAAATTGGGTGCTCTGGGCGTTAGGTCCATGAGTTAATTAACACATCAAAAATAAGGAAATTTGGGTGATTCTTAAAAAAGGGCTTGTAACTACGAAAATAGGCGTTAAAAAAATGGTGTGAGTATACGTGAAGATTCCCCAACTCATTACGGAGGTCTTCATAAAGTTTTTTAAGAAATTTTTTTTAGGTGTTTCAAGCGTCAGATCCATGGGATAATACACACGAAAAATTGATAAATTTGGGTGATTCTTAATAAAGGGCTCTTAAATGCAGAAATGGGCATTAAAAAAATAGTGTGAGTATACGTGAAGGTTCCCTAAATCATTACAGAGATCCTCATAAAGTTTTTTGAGAATTTTTTTTTGGGTGCTCCAGGCGCCAGATCCATGGGATAATCCACACAAAAAATTAGGAAATTTGAAGTTTGCAAATGCGGAAATGAGCATTAAAAATGGTGTTATTATAGGTGAATGTTTCCCAACTCATTATGGAGGTTCTCATAATGTTTTTCGAGAAAAAAAATTGGGTGCTCCAAACAACAGATCCATGGGCTTTGGGTGATTTTAAAAAGGTCTTATAAATGCGGAAATGGGCGTTAAAAAAATTATGTGAGTATACATGAAAGTTTTCCAACTCATTACGGAGGTCCTCATAAATTTTTTGAGAAAAACTTTTGGGTGCTCTGGGCGCCAGATCTATGGGCTAATACACACGAAAAATCAAGGAATTTGGGCGATTCATAAAAAAGACTTGTAACTACGAAAATGGGCATTAAAAAAATGGTGTGAGTATACGTGAAGGTTCCCCTACTTATTACCGAGTTCCTCCTAAAGATTTTTGAGAAAAATAATTTGGATGCCCCGGGCGCCAGATCCATGAGCTAATTCACACGAAAAATCAAGGAATTTGGGCGATTCTTAAAAAAGGGTTTGTAAATGCAAAAATGGGCGTTACAAATGGTGTGAGTATACGTGAAGGTTCCCCAACTCATTATGAAGGTCCTCATAAAGTTTTTTTAGAAAAAAAATTGGGTGCTTCGAGCGCCAAATCAATGGGCTAATACACACAAAAAATTGGAAATTTGTGCGATTCTTAAAAAAATGCTTGTTAATGTAGAAATGAACTTTAAAAATGGTGTTAGTATAGGTGAAGGTTCCCTAACTTATTACGGAGGTCCTCATAAGGTTTTTTGAGATAAAAAAATTTGGGTGCTCCAGTTGCCAGATCCATAGGATAATACACACAAAAAATTGGGAAATTTGGGCGATTCTTAAAAAAAAGACTTGTAAATGCAGAAATGAGCGTTAATAAATGGTGTGTCTATACGTGAAGGTTCTCCAACTCATTACAGAGGTCTTCATTATTTTTTTGAGAAAAAAAAATTGGGTGCTCTAGGCGCCAGATCCATGGGCTAATACACACGAAAAATTGGGAAATTTGGGTAATTCTTAAAAATGTGCTTCTAAATGAGGAAATGAGCATTAAAAATATGGTGTGAGTATACATAAAGGTTCCCCAACTTATTACGGAGGTCCTCATAAATTTTTTTGAGAAAACAAATTGGGTGCTACGAGCGCCAGATCCATGGGCTAATACACATGAAAAATCAAGGAATTTGTGTGATTCTTAAAAAATGGCTTGTTAATGTGGAAATGGAGTTTAAAAATGTTGTAAGTATACGTGAAGGTTCTTACGGAGGTCCTCTTAAAGTTTTTTGAAATTTTTTTTGGGTGCTTCGGGCATCAGATCCATGGGCTAATACACACAAAAATTAGAAAATGTGGGTGATTCGTAAAAAAAGTCTTGTACATGCGGAAATGATCGTTAGAAAATTGGTGTGACTATACGTGAAGGTTCCCCAACTCATTACGAAGATTCTCATAAATATATTTTTTGAGAATTTTTTTTGGTATTCCTAGCGCCAGATCCGTGGGCTAATACACATGAAAAATCAAGAAATTTGAGGGATTCTTAAAAAAAGTGTTGTAAATGCGAAAATGGGTGTTAAAAATAGTGTAAGTATATGTGAAGCTTCCTATACTCATTACGAAGGTCCTCATAATGATTTTTTTGAGAATTTTTTTTTGGTAATCTGTACTCAAGATCAATGGGCTAATATACACGAAAAATCTGAGAATTTGTGCGAGTTTTAAAAAAGGGCTTGTAAATGCGGAAATGGACTTAAAAAAAATGGTATGAATATACGTGAAGGTTCCCAAACTCATTACGGAGGTCCTCATAAAGTTTTTTAAGAAATTTTTTTTGGGTGTTCTGGGCGCCAGATCCATGGGATAATACACACGAAAAGTCGGACAATTTAGGTGATTCTCAAGAAAGGGCTTGTAAATGCGAAAATGGACGTTAAAAAAATGGTGTAAGCATACGTGAAGGTACCCCAACTAATTATGGAGGGCCTCACTAAGTTTTTTGAGAAACTTTTTTGGGTGCTCCGAACACCAGATCTATGGGCTAATACACATGATGCATCAGAGAATTTTGGCGATTCTTAAAAAAGGGCTTGTAAATGCGGAAATGAGCGTTAAAAAGATGGTGTGAGTATACGTGAAGGTTCTTCAACTCATTACGGAGGTCTTCATAAAGTTTTTTGAGAAAAAAAATTGGGTGCTTCAAGCCCTAGATCAATTGGCTGATACACACAAAAAGTCGGGGAATTCGGGAGATTCTTAAAAAAAGGCTTGTAAATGCAAAAATTGGCATTAAAAAAATGATGTTAGTATAGGTGAAGGTTCCCCAACTCATTACGGAGGTCTTTATAAAGTTTTTTGAGAAAAAAAATTTGGGTGCTCTGGGCCCCAGATCCATGTGCTAATACACACGGAAAATTGAGGAATTTGGGTGATTCTTAAAAAAGGGCTTGTAAATGAGAAAATGGGCGTTAAAAATGGTTTGAGTATACGTGATGGTTCCCCAAATCACTACGAAGGTCCCCATAAAGTTTTTGAGAAAAAAATTTGGGTGCTCTGGCGCCAGTTCCATGGGCTAATACACACAAAAAGTCAGGAAATTTGGGTGATTCTTAAAAATAAGACTTGTAATTGTGGAAATGGGCGTTTAAAAAATGGTGTGAGTATATGTGAAGGTTCCACAACTCATTACGGAGGTCCACATTAAGTCTTTTGAGGAAAAAAATTGGGTGCTCCGGGCGCCAGATCTATGGGCTAATACACACGAAAAATTGAGAAATTTGGGCGATTTTTAAAAAAGGGCTTGTAAATGTGAAAATGTGCTTTAAAAAATGGTTTTAGTATACGTGAAGGTTCACCAACTCATTACGAAGGTGCTCATAAAATTTTTTGACAATAATTTTGGTACTTGCGCCAGATCCATGGGACACACGAAAAATTAGGAAATTTGGGTGATTTTTATAAAAGTAATTGTAAATGCGGAAATTGACGTTAAAAAATGGTGTGAGTATACGTGAAGGTTCCTCAACTCATTACAGATGTCCTCATAAACTTTTTGTAAAAAAAAATCTGAGTGCTCCGGGTACGAGATCCATGGGCTAATATACACACAAAAATTAAAGAATTTGGGCTATTCTAAAAAAAATGCTTGTAAATGCGGAAATGAGCGTTAAAACAATGGTGTGAGTATATGTGAAGGTTTCCCAAGTCATTATGAAGGTCATCATATAGTTTTTTGAGAAAAAATATTGGGTGATCCGAGCGTCAGATCCATGGTCTTTTACATACAAAAAATCAAAGAATTCGAATGATTCTTAAACAAAGGCTTGTAAATGCGAAAATGGGCATTACAAAAATGGTGTGAGTACGTGAAGGTTCCCCAACTCATTATGGAGGTCCTCATAATTTTTTTTGAGAAAAGAAATTGGGTGCTCTGGGCGCAAGATCCATCGGCTAATACACACGAAAAATTAGAGAATTTGGGTGATTCTTAAAAAAAAGGCTTGTAAATGCGGAAATGGGCGTTAAAAAAATCATGTGAGTTTACGTAAAGGTTCTCCAACTCATTACGGAGGTCCACATAAAGTTTTTTAAGAAAAAGAATTTGGGTGCTCAGGGCGCCAGATCAATGGGCTAATACATAAGAAAAATCGGAGAATTTGAGCGATTCTTAAAAAAAGGCTTCTACATGCGGAAATGGGCATTAAAAAAATGGTGTGAGTATACGTGAGGGTTACCCAACTCATTACGAAGGTCCTCATAAAGTTTTTTTAGACAAAATTTATTGTGCTTCGGGCGCCAGATTCATGGGCTAATACACACAAAAAATTGGGGAATTTTGGCGATTCTTAAAAAATGCTTGTAAATGCGGAAATGGGCATTAAAAATTGGTGTGAGTATACGTGAAGGTTCTCCAACTCATTACAGAGGTCCTCATAACGTTTTTTGAGGAAAAAAAATTGGGTGCTCTGGGCACCAGGTCCATGGGCTAATACGTACGAAAAATTGAGAAATTTGGCCGATTTATAAAAAAAAGGGATTGTAAATGCGTAAATATGCATTAAAAAATGGTGTGAGTATACGTGAAGGTTCTCAACTTATTACGGAGGTCCTCATAGCATTTTTTGAGGGGGAAAATTTGGGTGCTCTAGGCTCCAGATCCATGGGCTAATACATAAAAAAACGGAGAGTTTGGAGTATTCTTAAAAAAAAGCTTTTAAATGTGGATATGAGCATTAAAAAAATGATTTGAGTATACGTGAAGGTTCTCCAACTCATTAAGGAAGTCCTCATAAAGTTTTTTTGAGGAAAAAATTTGGGTGATCCAAGCGCTAGATCCATGGGTCAATACACACAAAAAAATGGGGAATTTTGGTGATTCTTATAAAAGGGCTTGTAAATGTGGAAATGAGTGTTAAAAATGGTATGAGTATACGTGAAAGTTCTCCAACTCATTACCGAGGTCCTCATAAAGGTTTTTAAGAAAAAAAATTGGGTGCTCTGGGCGCCATTTCCATGGGCTAATATACAACAAAAATTGGGTTGAACGATTCTTAAAAAATGGCTTGTAAATGCAGAAATGGAAGTTAAAAAATAGTGTGAGTATGCGTTAGGTTCCCCAACTCATTATGGAGGTCCTCATAATTTTTTTGAGAATTTTTTTTTGGGTGCTTCGGGTGCAAGATCCATGGGCTAATACACACGAAAAATCAAAAAATTGAGAGATTCTTAAATAAGGGCTTGTAAATGCATAAATGGGCGTTAAAAAATGGTGTGAGCATACGTAAAGGTTCCCCAATTCATCACAGATGTTCCTCATAATTTTATTTTATTTTAAAAAAATTGAGGTGCTCCGAGGTGCTAGATCCATAAGCTAATATACATGAAACCAAGAAAGTCGCGTAATTCCTAAAAGTTGCTTGTAAATGTGAAAATATGCCTGAAAAAATGTTGAGATTGTACGTAACGCTTCCCTAACTCATTAAAAAGGTCCTCATAAAGTTTTCTCGAAATTTTTTTTGGAATACTCCGAGGCGCAATATTATTCAGTGTTTAAATAAATATAATTTAAAACATTTTTGATCCCTTAGTTATTAGTAAAATCTAATTCTAGTCATTGTATTGAAGCACATTTAATTTTAAAGCACATATTTTTGAATGTTATTGAATCATATATCATAAAAATCACAATAAAAATATACCAATAATTGAAGGATCAAAAGTTCCATTATGATCCCAAATAAAAAAAATAAAAATACCAGAATTTCTTTATATATTACACCACATAAAAATCTCTAATATAACCAAAAAAAAAATAATGCCAAAAACATTAAGCAAGAGTAAATAAATGTACTAACATGAGTATATCATATGTTCAATTAAATTGCATAATATTCTTTCTTTAGTAATTAAAAAAGACTAAATTCCAAAAATATATAAACATTTTGAGATAAACTTCTATTGCATATTAAATTAATTCCATGACACAAGTGATGTTGTTATAGAGACAAATGCCCATGATCTATTCATCTACCACTCTAGACCACGTTCATTATGTAAAAGTAATTGTATTTTATTTATTTTTCTTCTTTTTGTTCCACTTTTTTATTTGAAAATTTCTTGTTCGAGCTTTGAGAATGGTG
>JAJOOO010028191.1:0-13781 GCA_029582685.1 Solanum piurae
TGACTTAGGTAAGTTCTAGTTATGTTTCTAGGTTTAAACTGACTAAAATCTCATGATTTAGGGTCTAAACGACGTATCTTAGGGTTTAAACGAAATAGAAAAAGACCAAAAGACCCCTGAATTAACTGCTGTCGGAGTGATCGACGGACTGGACTGACGGGCCGTCAATCAATCGACGGTTCGTCGATTGGGTCCGTCGACCGGGTCTGCTCGACAGTCCTTCACTAAAACGAGCATAACTTTTTACTCGGAATTCAGATTTTAGCAAACTCGGTGGCGTTGGAAAGATAATTCAATTATCTATCATATCATAGGTCGGGGCACACATAATTCATTTTGTGCTAAAAGTTATGACCAGATGAAGTTGTCTCATCAACAATTTTCAGCTAATTGGCTGTTGACTCTCATCTACGGTCAGACCTACGGACCGTGGATCGACTGACGGTCCGTACTGGTCGACCGTCGTTTGCGTCAGAGGCTGAGTATAGGGGGTCTTGATCCACGGACACAGACCACGGACCGTGGTCTGATCTACGGACCGTATGTCTGTCCGTGGGTCGAGACTTGGTCGATTTTTCTGAGCTGGTTTTGGGATGGGTTTCAGTGGTGAACCACGGACCACCAGCACGGGCCGTGGTCTGACCTACGGTCCGTGGATGGTGACCGTAAGTTGCACCTGCAACTTCTCAAAATCTGCATTTTTGGTCTGTTTCAGATACGGGGTGTTACATTTCCCATCGACTTTATATCAATTCACTAGCCGTAAATAAGCTTGGCATCACAAACACGTGTCAAAAATGACCTCCACATCATAACACTTATCGGAAATGACTTCGGACTCATAACATTTGCCAAAAATGACCTAGGCCTCATAACTATTGCCGCAAATGATCTCGTCATCATAACACTTGTCGACAATGACCTCGGCATCATAACACTTGCCAGAAACGACAACGACATCATATCACTTGTCGAAAATAACCTAGGCATCATAACACTTACAAAAAATGGCCACGACATCATAACCATAACATATCTCATCAGAGTGTTCAACAATCAATGAACAGAAGCAACATCACTCCAATTGAAAAAGAGACAACAATTCATGCAATTGAAGTTCATATTCATGCTATCAAACATTTCACTAATTCATAAATAAGGGTCAAAATAAGGCAACTCACATCTTTATGATCATCACATAACCTTTTCATTTCAACCCATTTTTATTTATTAAGATTTACCAAGTGAACAATTAACCCTTCACCTTAGTACCAAAAAAAAATAAAAAACCCTTCACCTTATTCATGTTACTCTCAACACACAACAAGGAAGGGAATACACAAATTCTACTAGAATACAAGGTTTAGAAGATCACTTGCCTTAATGTAATCAATTAATAACTTCAAGAGTTGAGTCTTCCCCTTTCGATCAATGTCTGAAGCCACACAACCTATAACAATAAGTATTTCACAATAATTTTCAAGAAACAACAATACCCACATCAATTTCTTTAAAAATAGGTCAATCAATTCAAAATCCAATTTTGAAAATAAGGTTTGAATATGAAAATCAACACTTGAATACATTACTCAAGGCCTTAGGAACTCATTGGTCAAAATCATTTAAAAAAAGGACTCAAAATCAGTTCACAATCTCCAGTTTAGTTTAGAACTTTAGTTCTTGAAAAACCTTGCCATTTACCAATCAAAATCCAAATTTTGATATTAAAATCTAAAAATAATCAAAGGGAAATGAAATTTTAGGATCACAAAAGATTACCCAAATGATTTAGCACAAGAAATTATTTCAAACTTGCCTCTAAGGATTTCCTAAGCTCAAATATGAAAAATAGGGCTTAAACCCCAAAATTTGCAGGCTAAAACCTCCCTCTGATATTGCAAAAGCGACCACTAATTTGTAAAAGCGAACTCTGAAAATGAACCAGACTTCGCTATCACGAACCTCACGAAAGCAAGCCACTCCTTACGATCGCGAGGTGCACCAGATTAAAAATACCAAAAAATCAATCAACACTCAAAGCATCGAAAGGACCCTCGAGATTCATTCGGAACTCCGTACACACAAACCATATATGCAAATCGATCAAACTCAACATTTCAGATTCAACGAAATCATTGAAACACAAATCTGAGGTCTTCTTGACATGACATATTTAAAAACCATAAGAAACTAACTCAACGCCTAAAAAGGCTAAAACAAGCTTAAGACCTCTCAAAAATCAACCAAAACCTCACCTAGGCCTAAAATCATCCTCTGAATCCAAAGGCACTCTTTGAATTTTGATCCGAGCATCCGAACCCCAAATATTGACCAAAATCAATCCAAAGGCTAAATTTCTACAGTTTCACAACTTAGGACCTCAAATTCTCAAACGGACTCTGAATCAGAAACCGAGAACTCTCACAGATCATTGTAACCTTCGACTGAGGGAATCGACGGAATTCCATTCTGACACTCGAAACTCCAAACGACACCAAAAACCTCTTTTTAACAATATTAACCTTTCAAATAAAATCTTACCAAATTCTCAACTTTAAACTCAAAGTTCGAGACCAATTTTCAAAACTCAATCATAAAAGACTCGAGGTCGACATCGAGATGGGCAAAATAGTAAATTATGAAGCTTTTAAAAAATGACCAACCGAATCATTACATGTTCATATGCAATAAGAGATTAATATGTCTTCATGATACATCTGAGTATTTGTGTCCATCTGATCAAAGTCCATCAATTTTTTTTATGTATTTAAGAGGTTAGTGTCAAGCCCCGAGTCTATATCCTGGACGTGGCCGACGCTCGAGAACCATTGTTGGTCCCTAAGAGAACCCTTGGCCTGACTCATTACTCAGCAGAAGACTTACTCAAGTGAAATAAGAACCTCAAATGCAAAACTCAACTCATAAATTATCATTAATGAAAATAGTTTAACTCAAAGCTAATATGAAGTACTCAAATGAACATAAGTGTTCAACTCAAAGTCTTTATAACATCACAAGGTAAATGGGAAAAGACTCCTCCACTACTACTATCTATGAAGCCTCTAAAATACTATGATGGAAGTCAGGACAAGACCCACGACATCCTAACAAAACAAACCATAAATGTGAAGTCCTACGGAAAGCAAGGAGGCTCACCAAAGCTAGTTGGAATGCAATGGGATCAACGAAGCCCCAGTTGATGATCCTGAATACCTATATATGCATCATGAAGTGATGCAGGTCAAATGGTGTCAGTACATTGAATGTACGATCATGTAAGGGAAACTCTGAAACATAAATATAAGCTTGAACTGATAAAAAGGAAGACATACTCACCTCGTCTCAACTCAAGAATACTCAACTCAACTCCAATCAAGAATACTCAACGCAAATCCAATCAATGATAATAAGATGCAATATATACAGCTTTGTAAACAATAGACAAGAACTCAAAATGTATAAAAATACAATAATAAACTCTTTACTCTTATTTGGGAGATTCTTTAACGACAACCATCACTATGAGCAACGTGATGATACAACGTCTCGCCCACACTGCCAGAACTTTCCTATACCTTGCCAGGGTATAAAATATCCTCAACTAAGTGGATCCACTAAGCTCTGCCCAAAGGCATTTATGATTCATCTAAAAAGTATGATCATGTACCCATGTTGGCATACATGTTTTATGAGGAATGTGAGTTGTCTGAACTCATCCCCATATCGGTGGTCAATACTACTCCCAATGATATATACCTCATGCTCATATGTTTAAAACATAACTCTTCCTCTGGTTTGAGATAATTGTTGAAACTATCCTCTTAAAAGAGGTAATTGCTCTTGAAATGTCTTTGAACTCATAACTCATTTAGAAATCAAAGTTTCTCTTTTCTCAAAACAATATTCTTTTTTTTCGTGTAAAAATGAAACAATTGGGAAATATATAGTTCCCTTATACTTTTTCTCAAACTCCTATTTACTTCCTCAAAACTCAGTTTAAAACTCAAATATTGGCTTTAAAAAGCTTCTCAAAATTTATAACTCAATTCATAGGGTTCATGCGAAATTATGGACATAAACGACTCAACTCAGGGATTTTAATAGTAATACGGAAACTCAGTACTCATAACTCACTCAAGAAATTGAAAGTCAGAACTCAACTATACTACTCTTTTCAAGAATACTCAATTCATAGAGTTCATGCAGAATTATGGGCATGAACGACTCAATTCAAGGATCTTAATAGCAATGTAGACTCATGAATACAATTTTTCTCATTCTCATACTTACTTCCTCAAGGATTAGCTCAAAACTATGGTTGATTACAAAAACCTTCTCAAAATGACTCAAAAGGACCTCTTAGACTTTCTACTTAACTTTACTTTAATTTGAAATGTGATTTAAAGAGCTATGATTTGGATATAGGATCTCTCAATGATTAATGAAAGCTTAGATGGTTAGTAATAAGAAGAGAGCGATGACACGAATGGATACTAAAAATCTTAAGCGCCTCCACGACGCGAACCTGAGCGCAAATATTTGCCCGATCTTTTCTTCCTCTCCCAAACTCAATTCAATTCATACCCAATGCAATTCTATTGCCTAATTTCACGAATTTCATAAACCCAGAACGTTTTCAATGAAACTCACACACAAAGTTCATCAAGAATAACACTGATTCGCAAGACCACTCACCTCAAGAACTCAACAAGACTCCATCATTAAAGAATGGAAAGCTAAAACTTCAAGAACTTCATCAAGAATCTCAATCAATAAACTTTTCGAATGAATTTATGGATGAAATTCACATAATTGGCGTGAGGGAGAACAAACCCAACACTATGAAAGCTTACATACCTGGAAGAATAATGTTCTTGAAGAAACTTGAAGGAACATCTTGGAAGATGAACCCTAGCCTTAGTGTTTCTAGTTTCTTGAGCGTAGAAATTGAGTGAATGAGAGGGTTCGATTATCAAAACTAATTTTTTCTACACGTTTAGGATAATTTAGATGACCTCCTAAGGGTTTTTAAGACTAAAATACCCTTAAAGAATTAAATAAAATGAATTGGAAGTCGGAATATTTTTCCAGATGGACAGTGAGGTCTGTATTCACTCCGTAACGCGGAGCCATCGCAGACATGCTGCCAGGTTGGAGCATCTCTAGTAAATCAGTCATTATTTTTTACTCAGAACTCTGATTGAGGAAAAATTGGCGACGTTGGAAAGAGAACTCAAAGACCTATAATTTTATAGTTCATGGATCACCTAACTCTTTCTGTGCTAAAAGATATGATCGTTTGAAGTTGACACAAAACTTAAAAAAAATGATGGATGACTTGAACGAATTTCTCTTTAGTTCTTTTTGAAACTAGAGGTGTTACATCTAGTGACCTTAACACTTGCGAAAATTTAAAATCACTCGAAAAAATCGTATTCACAATGAAAAATGGTTCGAGTCTTGACTTAGAAAGTTTTGGATGTACGTATTCATGATGCGTAAAATATATATGTGTAACTATATACACATGTATCTAAGTGTTTAGTTTGTTAGATACATCATATATTGATAATAGATACATCAAATGAATGAATTTATTATTTTGAAAGTAATAAAATGAAATTAATCAAATTACATAACCAAGATATACATGTTTTTATCTTTTATTAATAATATTGATAAAATTATTATTTAAAGAGTAATAAAATGAAAATTAACTAAACATAGATACACTTTTGATTTTCACCTTATATTAAGGAATTTGATTAAATTTAAATTTTCAGAATTAATTGTCCATGTATTCTGAAAATCTGTTAGAGTAGTCAATTACTCCTTTAATTAAGGAAATCAATTACAATCATTTAATACAAACGAATAAAACATATATCTTGCTTTTTAAAATCGTCAGATCCATGTATATGTCGAGTTATGATACATGTATCTATAGAACGAAATATAGTACAAGAAGTAATATTTGGAACTATCGTAAATCCTAATAATTAGGACCTAAAGTAGTGAGATTTATATAGTTTGCGCTTAATCAAATTGTATCAGTCATATTATTTAGATTATTTATTTGAATTCAATATATTTCAAATTAATTATATTAATTTAAATTTAAAAAATTTCAACACTTACAAGATCAAGTCGCTCAATATTTCTGGTTCTTTGGACAAAGGGCTTGAGAAAGCATCTCCATGATAACCGATTTTCTCAACTTGTTCATTAACAAGAGTAGGTTCAACAACATTCTTACGATCTTCCAACGCAAATTCTAGCAACAAGTCTTAAAACCACAAATCGCGATCGGGCACAAATAATATTGTCTCTTCATTCAAAAAATTTGTGCTATCGGAACTCAATTTCAATTTATGAATATACACTAAAAATAAGTTAAAATAAATATAAAAATTAATTAAATTAATCTTGCATTAAAACATTTATATTGTAGTGTGGACAAGCCTAATATCGTTTGTCCGAATTATTTTGACTCCAAAAAGTTCTCATCCATAACAAGTGCTTGTGACAATATTTGACTTCATTTTAAACCTCAGTGAAGTTTTAACATTGTTGAGGCTTGAAAATTGAAAATGATGTTAGAAAATTAAAAAGGAAAAACGAAATTAGGTGTGCAAATGCATTGAAAAAGACCATCATGAATTTTAATATATAGAGTAAAAAATTCAGATTTGAATTTTTCAACAAAGGACATTATGGTCATTCGATTTGGGGAGTTTGTGACAAGCAGCGTACGTCATGTACATGATCTTTCAGGTATTATTTACCTAATTCATTGTGTAGATGTGGTACTTTTTTCAACTTAACGTGATTGGGACTTTGATATGGTATATCTTTAATTAGCAGGCTTGCCCTCATCTAAGTAGTGTTAAACTTAAAGGTAAATTAGTTCATCTTTAGTGAACTAGGATGATAGTGCTTTCTCTGTTAAATGAACTAGGATGATGGTGACAACTAATAAAAAATGAACTAGGATGATGGTGACAACTAATAACAAATGAACTAGGACTGAAATAATAATGCACTAAAGAAAAATGGAACTAAACACATGATTCAACGATCTATTGAACAATGCTTTAATTAGTTTCCACAACTGGAGAGAACTCCAAATCACTAGTGCTGGAGAGAGAGAGAGAGGTTGTTTCAGTTGATTCTCTCTTTTGTATGGAGCCTCTACTTCTCAGTACTTCCCTTCTGATCACTTACTGGATATGGCTAGTGTGGCTTTCATTTCTTGACTGAAGGTCTCTACACTCCTTGTGAATTCTTCGGACCATCAACTGATTTCCTCCACTAAAACACGCCAAATTAAATACAGACAAGTAGTGTAGAATAATCAATACAAAGCCTTGGTAGATCCCAAAAGATACTAATCATAGTAAATAAGGAGAAGCCGTGTTATTAGAAACAAGTTACAGTGTAGCTAGTAATACCTTAATTCCTACATTATTAAGATGAAATGAAGCCTTAACAATGATTTTTGAACATTTAAGAACATACCAACTTCAAAACAATATTTCTTTGACAAGCAACGTCTATCAACGTCAAAAGAACCAGAACATACTTCACATAATTATGCATTATGAAAACTGAGAGAGAGGAACAATTTGTCTTGTCTTTTGGCCTTGATTATCAAACATTGTAAAACTATTTCTTCTTCCTATTTTTTTTTCTCATCAATGAATAGATTGAGAAAACAATCTCTTCCATACCTTAGATTATTCGCTTCTTGTCCATTTCTCTATATAAATTGAGACAAGTGTTCTTGCATCCTGATCAAAGGAATTGAAATGAACATAGAAGGAAAAAGGAATAAATCAGCAAGAAGGGATCAAGACAGCAAAGTTCAAGTTTAATCAATTGGATCCACGTTTATAGTAATACACGATGCTAGAACTAAACTACTTTTTCTGCATATCAGCGCAACTTTATCTCTTCTCATGATTTCAATTGTTGATAGAGGTGCATGCGCAACATATGTTCTATATTTAGGCCATAAGAATGGAGAAGAAAGAGAAACAAACTAAGTGTATACAATGTGTCTTTGCACATATTATTTTAATTCACGTGATCCTCTGAACTCTTTATCGTCTGCCATAACTGGAAGCAATTTTCCACTCTATTATGCATTATTTTTATACACTCTATCAAACGACCCCGACACTTAGGGACAAGTGCAATTGTACCTAACTTGTGTATACTTTCTAAACACTTCTGACTTTTTGCTTTTTGTGCTTCTCCTTTTCAGCCACAGAAATTTAGTCCGAAGTGGTTCCTGCTGCCTCTAATCTTTTGATGTCCATGTATTAGCTTTTTAGTTGTACGAGAAATGTGACTGAAGAAATAAGATCGTATGATTCTTGAAATTTCTTTGATTATGGAAGCATGATATACCAGAAACATCTTGAGCTTGATTAACAATATCTTTTATTTCCTAGTAAATAAGTAGAGTCAAAGTTACGATTATGTCTAATCGCATAGTTTGTTGATAAGGCGGCCTACCTGCCTTATTAGATTTGTAATCTCTTTTTGAGGATGTGTTTCAAGAACCAAGACCATGGGGTCTTACTGTGCATAATAATCTTGCATGAATCTCAGCATTTGCATGCCCTGAGAAGAGCCAGAGGGTGTGGGGGTCAATTTATGACTGCATGCAAAGGAAAAGGATGATAAGTCGAAGGCAAACGCCAATACTGACTCCAACAAAATTGAGGTTATTTCTTCAGAAAATGCTTCTTGAATTATGGCGTTGCAAAGCTAGCAGCTGGATGTGTAATTGCAAGATGCTGTTCTCAGTCTTCTTTCTGAGTTCGGTTTTTTAGATTTATCGTTTTCCTATTGTATATACTTTTAGCTATTTCTTTTGCTGAGACTTTAATAGACACTGAAGGTAATGGTCATTAGGTGTAGCATGTAAAAGAGTTTTTTTTCTTCATTGTTTTTAGGAAGATAAGTTAGCAGCAGTGCAGGTGATCAATTACATTCTCTTTATTAGTATCTTGGTAATAAATGAGTGTCCCTTATTTACTTTTGACTCATTACTCACTGTATTTCAGAGTTGATATTATTTGTAGTTTGGGTTATTAGTTGGGTTTGCCCCTTGTCTCCCGCTCAAAGTTTCTTGTAAACTTGTCACAAAAGGCACGACACCTTCTAATTCATTTTTGTCCGTGGGATTTGCATATTTGTCTATGGATTTAGAGGTGGTTCATCCATGTCCACTTGTAACTGTCACCCCACTATTTGATTTGACCGAAATATACAAACAAACAATAGTTGCTATATTCAATAACAACAAATGTGCCTCAAGTTGTGATCAACAATATAGTAATTTCCATTTTTCATGTCATTTCATTTGAGCTTGTCTGAGTCTCAATCAAATTTGTAAGAATTGACAATGAAAAAACACGGAGTTTTTATTTAAAAAAATCATCCTTAAACTATATCTTTAACTTAAACTGCATTCTTAAATTTCTTAACATAAAATATCCCCCAAGTATTTAGAACTTCACAACGTTCATTCTTTTATTAAAATTTGTCAAATAATTAACAAATTTCAGGAAAAAAAACATGTGCAGTTCATACTACTTTGAACTTTTGAGTAAAAGTTTTTCTCCATAATTTCATTATCCGTTGAAAAAAATCCCCCAAAAAAATTAAAACTATTTGAGACCCTTGTTTGTTGAAAAGAAATAAAGTTAGGACGGTGTGAACTTGCAAAGAGAAATAATGTGCTCTTCTTTTCCTTAATCAACTGAACGAAGCTGGAGTTTAATTTCACACCATTTTCATCTTCTGCAAAATAAAAATGCACTTAGATCAATAAATTTTTGAGGCAATTTAATAGTCGAAGTGATCAAGATTCTGATTTTCATATCTGACACTCGAGTTTCGTTTTTCATTATTAAAAAATGGATGAAATTTGTTTTAAGTTTGGGAAAATACACAAGTACCCCTTTCAACTATACACGAAATCTCAGCGACACACCTTAACTATACATGAGTCATATTACCCCCTGAATTATTTGTAAGTGTAATAAACACACCGTTAACACAACCTAAAACCTATATAGCCACTCACATGACGGGAGGTGTTTTACACTCGCCTCCAAGTCATCAATATGTCAGCGCCACGTCATTAAATGATCAGATCTATAAAAAAAAATATAAAACTTCATGTCATTTGATTCATTCTTCCTCATTATCAACACCCACTCCATAACCACTAAACTCACTTATTTTAACCATTAAAACTCATAGCAATCACCATGAAAATTATAACCCACCACCAAATTTATCCATTCACTACCACCGGATTCAATATCTACTATCAATTTTATTTTTCTTTCAATCCAAATAATCCAAATAAATTTCATAAAACATGATCCAAAATCTCCATTGAAGAAACAACCTAAATTTTGAACTCTAATTCGAGAAGAATTCAAAATTGGGGTCATTTTTTTCTGATTGAATTTGGGTAAAGATAAAGCTTGATTGAAGTGATAAGGGAAGAGAAGGAGGGAGGGTGTTATTGATGGAGAACTTAAGCGGCATGGAGGTTGTGGAGAACTGAAGCGGGGGGGAGGGAGTGGGGGAGTGAGGGCTGGGGGTAGGGGTATGACATGGATAGTTGAGGAGGGGATGGTAATTAAATTATTTATTTATAATTTTTTTTAAAAAAACTCTAATTTAAATTATGCTCTTTATATGTTGCCTAAATTAAATTCCTAATATGCAATTTTTTTCTCATTAGCGAATTTCAAGTAATTTATTTGAGTAAAAAATGAAAAAGAAAAAAAATTCTCTCGATACTATACAATTTAATGAAAAAGGAAAAATGCATAAGTACCCCCCAGCCTATGCCCAAAATCCCTGAGACACACCTAACCTTTACTAAGGTCCTATTACCCCCCCGAACTTATTTTATATATAATTTTCTACCCCTTTTCGGTCTACGTGGCACTATCTTGTGGGCCCAACGCGTTTTGATAATTTTTTCAAGGATAGTGCCACGTAGGCCGAAAAGGGGTAGAAAATTATATATAAAATAAGTTCGGGGGGTAATAGGACCTTAGTAAAGGTTAGGTGTGTCTCAGGGATTTTGGGCATAGGCTGGGGGGATACTTATGCATTTTCCCAATGAAAAACACTTAAAAGAATTCTCTGACAATTTAAATATGTTGAGAAAAATGATAAAATTTGACTCTATTTCATGAAGAAAAAGAGAAATTTAGTTTTAAAAAATTATCAATTTAAGTTTTAAAGTTAATTAACTATCTCTACTAATTAATTATAAAATGTCCAATTAAAAATGAACATGTGTCCATATTAATCAGATTTTAATACCTTTTCCGTATCTCACATGCCCCTAAGAGAGTGGACACACTCTCTGTGCCACCTCAACATGAAAGGGTGCGTTTATTACACTTTAAAATAATTCAAGGGGGTAATAGGTCTCATGTATAGTTAAGGTGTGTCGTTGAGATTTCGCGTATAGTTGAGAGGGGTACTTGTGCATTTTTCCTTTAAGTTTTAAACACATGAGGAATGCTTTTTATTAAGAAGGGTAGTTCAAGATGTAATTTAAGTTGGGGTATAGTTTTAAAATGTTTTTGGCCAAAAACTCTAAAAACATGACTAATGTAGTCAAACATAAAAATCATATTCTCAAGAAAGCCATCATTAATGGATAACCAAAATTAACCCGAATATTGGTTCGGGTTGCACTCGTAAGTGACCCTAACCTCTTTTTTTTCTCCCAACTCTCCCAAATCAAGTTTCTTGCTCAAGCAAAAATTTGGGTTCCAAGCTTCAAGTCTCGAATGAATTCAAGCTAGGGTTTCTACTCTAGGTATGTGAGAACTTCAGCAATGGGTACCCATTCACCCATTGAGTCCCAAAGAAACCTAAATTTCTCAAGTTATGATTTCTCCAAACCTGGGATTTCTATGATTTTCATGGATTTTTATTGAATTTCATTTTCTTCTTCATAATTAGTCTTCAATTGCATGATTTTGATTATAATTTCATGTTTTCAATGGTATTTTCATAAACCAATAGCATGCATGAATTATGATACTTTTAGATAAAGTAGCTTCCAGTATATTTATTTAGATATCATAATTTAGATGCTTTCAGATAAAGTATCTTTCAGATTACATTCAGTTATCATGATTTATGAGCTACTCAGTATGATTATTGTATCCATAATATGCATGTTTCCATTGGGAGTAATACTTCGCACAAAGTGGACTTTAGGGATTAAGGTTTTTATTTAACGTCTGTGGACCTTTAGTAGCAATTTCTATGTCCCAGATTTACGTGTCATCATCGGATTAGTCATTATAGACTTTAGTTAGTGGATCTATCTTAGCTTAGTTATCAGGTTCCTTACCTTGGCAAGTATTGAACACTCTCTTTTCGGTGTGGGAGTAGTACATTGAACTCTATGTAGTAGCTCCCATGGTTTATGTTAATTTAGTATTTTTCACACTCAGTATATTTCCAATATTGCACGATCAAGTATTCTAATATTTCTGTTTAGTTTTCACGTTATTTACTTGATCATTGCATCCACATATTAATAGATTCAGTATGTTCATATATCATGTTATTTTATTCATTCTCCTCATACTCAGTACATTCAAAATGTTGACCGCATACTTTCTGTCTTTGTTGTTTGATAATATAGGTTCAGACGTTCATCCTTTAGGACGTGGTTAGTACAAATTTTGATCACCACAATAGTACCTTGGTGAGATCTATTCGAGGACGACCTTTTATGTTTCTTTCAATTTTGTTATATACTAGTTTTCATATATTAGGAGTTAAGTAGGGGTTTGTCCTAACAACTCATATTAGTAGAGGCTTTCAGACAGATAATTTAGATTTTGTGTGAGTTTCAGTTTTGTTTAAATATACCTAATTCAATGTCTTCCGCATTTAGTACTTTTAGTCTTATTATGTTATCTCAGTGTCATGTCATGCCATGTGGTTAGCCTAGGGCCACTTGTAACTCTAAGCATTGTGTCACATCTAGGTGTAGTCTTAGGGCATTACAGAATGTCAGATCCCGTATTTGGTGTCGGGATCATGTCTAAGATTAGGAGTTGGGTTCAGGTTCGTGATGGTTGTTATGATTGGATCTCATGTTAGGTTTTGAGGTCGGATCCTGCTTCGAGAGTCAAGTCATGCATTAAGTGTCAGGGTCGGGCCTTGATTTAAGAACTGAGGTTAAATCCCAAGTCGGATATCAGGTTCGGGTCTCAAATTGGTCGTCAAGGATTAGATGTTAGGATCAGATCTTAGTTTGAAAGTCGAGTCTTAGATCAGGGGTCGGGGCAAAGTTCCAATTTGAAAGTTGAGTCCAAGTTGAGAGTAAGGGATAGGAATCAAGGTGTCTTGTGTCAGAAGTAAGGTTTGGATTTTGATTCAAAATTTGGTCCCAAATCGGGTGTCAAATTTGGTTCTCGATAGGGTTTTGGGATCGAGTCTCAATTTGGAAATTGGTTCCTGCATCGGGTGTTAGGGTTAGGTCCAAGTTTTGAAGTTGGGTCCTGGGTCAGGTTTGTCACACCCCAAACTCAAGGGGCGCAACTGGCTCCTAATGCCAAAACTCAGGCCCGACCTGACCCTGCTGAACCATTTGCTACTAGCGCATGGCAGCCACACGCAATCAAGAAATCAAACAAGTATATCTCGGCTTAAAATTAAGCCATCGGCCGGCAAGGCCCCTGCCAACTGATCTATAAAAGAAACAGCTA
>JAJOOO010028193.1:0-10407 GCA_029582685.1 Solanum piurae
AGTCGATTGTAGAACTAGGATTGTTCATTTTCAATTTCCAGATGAACCAATCTTAGAATGGAAGGGTAGTAGCTTAGCACCTATGGGTCGATTCATTTCTTACCTTAAGGCCAGAAAGATGATCTCTAAGGGTTATCTCTATCATTTAGTTACGGTTAAGGATTCAAGCTCCGAAACCCCAAATCTTAAGTCAGTTTATGTGGTTAATGATTTTCCATAGTGTTTCCAGAAGATCTTCCTGGAGTCCCTCCCGATAGGGAAATCGACTTTGGAATTGATCTCCTTCCAGATACCCAGCCTATTTCTATTCCTCCTTACAGAATGGCTCCAACAGAGCTTAAGGAATTGAAAGAGCAGTTGAAAAACCTTCTAGATAAGGGATTCATCAGACCTAGTATTTTGCCATGGGGTGCACCAATGTTGTTCGTAAAGAAGAAACATGGTTCTCTCAGGAAGTGCATTGACTATAGGCAGTTGAACAAGCCACAATCAAGAATAAGTATCCCATCCCCATGATTGATGACTTGTTTGAACAACTTCAAGGTGCTAGTCATTTCTCAAAGATAGACCTCAGATCGGGTTATCATCAGCTTAAAGTCAGAGAGAGTGACATTCGGAAGACAACCTTCAGAATTTGGTATGGTCATTATGAATTTGTAGTCATGTCATTTGGACTAACCAATGCTCCTGCAGCTTTCATGGATTTGATAAACAGAGTGTTCAAAAAGTACTTTGACTTGTTCGTTATCGTCTTTATTAATGATATCCTCATTTACTCTAGGAATGAGGAAGAACATGCGAGTCATTTGAAAGTTGTTCTGCAAACTCTCAAAGATCGCCAGTTATTTGCAAAATTTAACAAGTGCGAGTTTTGGTTACAATCAGTTGCCTTCCTTGGGCATATTTGGGCATATTGTGTCTAGTGAAGGAATTCAAGTAGATTCCTAAAAGATAGAAGCAGTGAAACAATGGCCCAGACCTACCTTTGTTACAGATATCAGAAGTTTCTTGGGTCTAGCTGGCTATTACAGACAGTTCGTGGAAGGATTTTCATCCATAGTCTCACCATTGACTAGGTTGACTCAGAAGATGGTCAAGTTTTGATGCTCAGATGATTGTGAGAAAAGCTTCGCAGAACTGAAAACTAGGTTGACTACAACTCCTGTCTTGACTCTACCAGAGGGTTCAGATGGTTATGTCATCTATTGTGATGCATCCAGGGTTGGCCTAGGTTAAGTGTTGATGCAGCGAGGCAAGGTTATAACTTATGCTTCTAGACAGCTTAAGGTACATGAGAAGAATTATCTGACTCATGACCTCGAGCTTGCAGCAGTGGTATTTGAACTCAAGATTTGGAGACACTACTTGTATGGTGTTCATGTAGATGTGTTCAAAGACCATAAGAGCCTCCAGTATGTATTCACCCAGAAAGAGTTTAATCTTTGCCAGAGAAGGTGGCTTGAGTTCCTCAAAGATTATGATATGAGCGTGCATTACCATCCTGGTAAGGCAAATGTAGTAGCAGATGCTCTTAGCAGATTATCCATGGGTAGTGTAGCACATGTTGGGGAAGAAATAAAGGAGCTAGCAAGGGATGGTCACAGACTTTCTCGCCTAGGAATTCGTCTTATGAGAATATCATATGGTGGTGTAACGGTTCAGAATGGGGCAGAATCTTCTTTGGTAGTAGAGGTTAAAGAAAAGCAAGATAGTGATTCAATCTTGCTTGAGCTTAAGGGTGCAATCCACAATCAGAGAGTGGAGGTTTTCTCCCAAGAGAGAGACGGTGTACTTCGCTATCAGGGTATATTGCGTGTTCCTGATCTGGGTGAATTGAGAAAGCATATTCTTGTAGAGGCCCATAACTCCAGATATTCTATTCATCCAGGTGCCACTAAGATGTACCGTGATCTGCGGGAAATCTTTTGGTGGAATGGCATGAAGATGGATATAGCAGATTTTGTGAGTCATTGCCCCAATTGCCAGCAAGTGAAGGTAGAACATAAAAAACCAGGAGGTATGACTCAAGATATTGACATTCCTACTTGGAAGTGGGAAATGATCAACATGGACTTCGTCACAGGTTTACCTCGTACTCACAGACATCATGACTCCATTTGGGTGATTGTTGATAGAGTTACTAAGTCTTCTAGCTTTTTGATTGTCAAGACTATAGACTCAGCGGAGTATTACGCCAAGCTTTACATTAATGAGATTGTGAGGTTGCATGGGGTTCCTTTGTCTATCATCTCATATAGAGGTCCCCAGTTTACCTCTCATTTCTAGAAGTCATTACAGAAAGATCTTGGTACTCTGGTTAATCTTAGCACATCATTTCATCCCCAGACGCATGGCCAAGCAGAGCGTACCATTCAGACCTTCGAGGACATGTTGAGAGCTTGTCTGATCAATTTCAAGGGAGTTGGGATGATCACCTTCCTCTCATTGAGCTCTCCTACAATAATAGTTACCATTCCAGCATTCAGATAGCCCCTTATGAGGCATTGTATGGGCGTAGATGCAGATCTCCTGTTGGTTGGTTTGAAATAGGTGAAGCAGCCTTGATAGGGCTAGATTCAGTCGTTCATGCTATGGAGAAAGTGCAACTCATTAGAGATAGACTTAAGACAGCCTAGAGTCGCTAGAAGTCTTATGCAGATGTGATAAGAAGGGAATTAGAGTTCCAAGTTGATGAGTGGGTTTTCCTGAAAGTGTCACCTATAAAAGAGGTGATGAGATTTGGAAAGAAAGGGAAGCTCAGACCCAGATATGTAGGCCCTTACCGTATCTTAAAAAGGATTGGTAAAGTGGCTTATGAGCTAGCGTTGCCAGCAGATTTAGCAGCAGTGCATCCAGTCTTTCACATTTCACTATTGAAGAAGTGTGTGGGTGATTCAGCATCCGTGGTGCCATTAGAGAGTGTGGCTGTAAAAGATAGTCTTTCTTATGAGGATGTACCAATTGATATTCTTGATCGTCAGGTTAGGAGATTGAGAAACAAGGAAGCCGCTTCAGTCAAGGTTTCATGGAGGAGTCAGTCCGTAGAGGGAGCTACTTGGGAAGCAGAAGCATCCATGAAAGCCAAGTATCCTCACCTCTTTCATTCCGAATTCATTCCAGCTTGAGGTAATAGTTCCTCTTCAGTTTTTTTTCAGTCATTCATGCGTGAAATCAGTCTTGGTATCATGTTCCTTCAGTCTGTACTTGCATTTTCAGCGTATTTACAAGTTTTTGGAACTCAGTTCAGTCAGAAATTAGCCTTCAGTGTTTAGTGGTAGGGTTGCAGCTTATTCCCTCAATTTCAGCTAGTTTAGTCTTCATTCGAGGACGAATGATCCCAAAGGGGAGATATTGTAACACCTCAAAAACTAGGACTAAAAAATGTCTTTTTGCATAAATTACCTGAACCAGTGAACCATGGCAGGGTTCACAGACCGTGATAGGGTTCACAGTCCATTAACCTACCCATGGTCCAGACTTGGACTTCACCAGGCCTAGGCATCAGACCACGGGACCCTTCACAGGCCGTGATCACAATGACGGGCCATGGTGGCGTCCATAGTGTCAGACCAGTAGACCCCCTCAGCTTGGCCTTAGAACCCCCAGGTCCAAGTGAATACCACAGACACTTTCACGGTTCGTGGTCTTTCACACGGTCCGTGCGAGATTCCGTGGAGTTTAACCAGTAGAGTCCCAACATGAAGCCTCTAGACCTCAGCCCCAGTGACGGTCCACGTGGTCCTCCACAAAGGCCGTAGTAGTGGCCGTAGTCCAGACCCCCAAGTTTTCAGAACCTAGTCCAGACAACGACCGACTTCACGGTCTGTGGTCAGCCCATCTGCATGTTTAAGTCGGGGTTATTTCGGTCTTTTCCTTATTCATTGGACACCTAAGCTTCGTCGTTTTAACCCTAAATTTTGTGGTTTTAGCCAATTTAATCCCAGAAACATAACTAGAACTTACCCAAGTAAGATCTTTAATCAAAACTTAGAAAATTAGAAGCGAAAGGAGAGAAAGAGGCGACCAACCCTAGTTCAAGAATGCAACAAGGTTCCATCAGTTCCAGCCCCGAAATCTAAAGATTTCTCCGTGGAATTCGTCACTAGGTATGTGGGATTTCACTAGTGGGTTCCTTTCACCCATTAGGTCCCAAGTTTTCAGTCAGTTTCTTGATTCCCTTATTATGACTAGACCTAGGGTTTCTTGAATGTTAGGATTATTGGGTTCTTAGCTATTAGAATGATCCAAATCAGATTAGTATGTTAATATTCAGTTTATTTCATGAAATCCAGAACCCTAGCTATGTATTTCTTTAGTTCTTGAATTACACATGCTAGGTAAGATTTTTGAGTTATTCAGTTATACATGACTTAGTTATTAATGCATCAATATCACTTTAATTGTTGCATACTCCATTTGCATGTTCAGTCTGAGCTATCCAGTAACTTACATAAATTCAGTCATAATGTGTTAATCACTTAATCCATTGGGAGTAGCATAATACCGAGTTGGACTAGGGTTCAACGTACCCAAATAGTCCAGAACTACTAGCCACGTAGGTTCTAAGTCCCCTATGTGGGCATCGTTTCAGTGATCACGCCAGCATGCCTCTATACCTCTGGCAGGTATATTGGGTCCTCTCGATGGGGCGTATACATCGGAATCCACATTTAGCTCATGTGGTTTTATTATCGGTTATTAGTAGCTCCCATAGTTCAGTCAGATTCTATTGCATTGACCATGTATCAGCATATTCAGTATATTCAGTATTTCAATCTCAGCATGTTATAAATTGGTCATTGCATTCAGTTAGCTCAGTATTTAGCATTTATATCATGTTCAGATTATTTCATTGCTTTATTGCTTTGTTCAGTTATATGTTATTTCCGTTTTACTATATCCTGCATGCTCAGTACCTTTCAAGTACTGACGCATACATGCGCTACATGTTCTCGTGATGTAGGTTCAGGTTCTCAGTATCCAGATCACGCTTAGATCAGTTCCCGATCTCCAGCTCAGCAGAATCAGTGGTGAGTCCTCATTCTCCGAGGACATTAGTCATGAGTTTGTTTTTCAATATTTCTAGTCCCTTAGTTTCAGTTTTGCTAGACTTAGTTGGGGCATGTCCCAACATTTCTAGTCAATTTTGAGGCTATTTTCAGATATAGGTAGATTCAGCTTGGTTATGAGTTAATATATTCCCTGTATTAAACTAATCATTTTTATTCATCTCAGTTATAGTATATGGGTATTTTCCCCATCTTTTCATTTTATTTATGATTATAGCTTCCGCACAGTTTTTATTATTCAGTTATCTTTAGTATGCTCATGATTATGCCAACAGGGTTAGTTTGGGGTCACTTGTGATCCTAGGTCTCGTGTTTGCGTCCAGGGGGTTGCCTCGGGGCATGACAAATGGGATTTGCAAATTCAATTTCTCTTTGGGTGACTTAAATAAGGGACCTTATGTAAGGGAAGATGAAAAGAATCAAATTATTAAAGATATTTTATCCAAAAATTAAAAAGACCCATCAATTTCCAACTTAATTGTTTGACCTTTGATCTTCATCAGTTTTCTCACAAATAAGAGATGAAGAAGTAATTGAAGAAGTATTGCGCCTCGAAAAAAGGAAGAGTCTATTGACTTAAATCATAATTATGAGTATTTTTATGCAATATTATTAATGTAGATGAAGATCAAAGTTCAAACAATTAAGTTGGAAATTGATGGGTCTTTTTAATTTTTGGCGAAAAAGTCTTTAATAATTTGATTCTCTTCATAATTATGAGTATTTTTACTGCAGTATTTTTAATGTCGAACAAATAATTGCTTTTTATATATGAAGGGTAAAACTGTAATTCAACTTTTGACTTGAGTTCTTCCCACAAAGCGCGTGAACCCTATGTCAATAAGTTTACGATTTTTAAAAAAAATTACATCGATTGATAACATATTAGTGTTATAAAACAAAATAAAAGTTTGTTATACTTTTTATATCCACAAACATGATGTTCGGTCGCAAAGTTGTGAAACAACATAGAACGACAATGTTAAATTATAAAGCTTATTAAATTGAAGGACCTTGAACAGATATTTCAAATTGTTTTAATTTATACAACAACAACAACCACAACAATAACAACGATATATCTATATAGTACCATAAAGTGGGATGATTTTATTATGTTAAAGTGTTTGAAAAAATATTTAGTGTAATCCAACAAAGTGATTTAATAAATACATTTAAAGTAGTTTTTTAAATAAAATAAATTATATTTCTTTTCACATATTACAAATGTTACTTATAATGTATATGTATATATAGCATTCAAGAGATAACTTTACAAATGTAAAGGTTTCTCAATGGAAATTCATTGTAATTCTTAAATAATAGTAAGATTTAATCCCAAAGATATACTATAACTTTCTTTAATTAATTAAGTTAATATGAATGGTTGTCATATTTGTATTTCTTTTAAGTTCAACTTTTAAAATCTTTGTTAGAACGAATATTGATATTTTATGTAGGCTATCTAGTAGTAGTATTTATCATCGTAAAAATGTTCTCTAACTGCATCATATTATGATTACAACATATTTCATAATTGGATACTTTTGAGATTATGTAAATTCTCTAGCCTTTTATTCCTATATAATATAATTACTTTTCTATAGTATTAAATATCCAAATATAATTACTAATTAGAAAGTATATTAAGAGATTCTTGAATTGGGAAAAATCTAATCCTAAAATTTAAATTAAAAATTCATGGTAACTTGATCCAAAATGGAATCGATAAATAAAGAGTGCATGTTATTGTTTTGTAAATAATATTTATTTATTATTTCAAAGAGTATTCACACTACCTATATTTAAAGAGTTGAGAAATTTAAAAGAAACATACCTGATAAATGGAAAAAGGCAAATATAAAAAAAAAAGTTTCGTTGTATAAGAACTCAAAAGTTTCCAACAAAAAATAAAACAAAAATGAAATAGAAATGAAAAAAAAGAGAGAGAGAAAGGCAATCTTAAAATTAAAATAACAATTACCGTGATCATAATAATCATGAACTTCACAGTATCCGTATACAACAATCCTGCTCGACGTCAAAATTAAATAATCACTGTTAAACAAGGAATATAGATATCAAAAGATATGTTCATCACATTTTTTTACACAAAAAAATAATTTGTTTGGAGAAATAAAATATTTCAATACAAACTATGAATTTTTTTTACCTCATGTAATCTTCAATTTGATAAAAAAAAAAGCATTTCATGTGCACAACAAATCTAATATTATTTGCACTTGTGTACAACAATCCCTTCATACGATCTAAAAAGCAATTCCTTCAAATAGCCTCTAAACTCTGTTTGTTGTAACCATATTTTCCAACAATTCATATCAAAACTGAATATACATTTGTAAATACCTAAAACTTTTATGAAAAGTTTTTTTAAAAAAGAAGACAAGTTCTTAATAGAGAAATTTTAAGAAAAAAACTCAAAGAATTGAACAAAACATTAATAAAGGAAATGAAAAAGAAGTTCAAACTAAAAATAAGAATCGCCATTTTGTCTTAGAAACTATTATAAGATCAATGGTGATCTTTCAACTTCTTTTTATAAGATATTACCCACATTACATAGACTTTTGGACTTCTTATTAAATAAAATGAAAAGAAATAGTGAAAAAAGATAACTAAAAGTGGGAAAATCTGAATTTTTTTACCTTAAAAATGGTAATAGAGTCATTTAATTTTACAAGGGCATTTCGGTATTTCAACTTTTCATTTGTGATGTTTTCACTTATAATATTATATGATATGATATATATATTATAAGAGGTGGTTTATGTCACTTCCCAACTTAGTATCAGAACTCCACATCGACAAAACACCTGAGAGTTATTAGGTATAAAAGTTAGCAGACCTCATGACACTAATCTAGTGACGCATTTTAAAGCCTTGCGGGTCTAGACCTAAAGCAAACAATATCACTAACAAGTTGTATGGTGGAAAATTGGCGGTGCAAATAATAATTGAAGGGATAGAAGAATTATATTGTTGGATTAATTGAATCAATTTCGGGCCTGATTCAGTTGTTGGCTCTTCTGGTTTTCATTTCATTTTCTCCTCTGTTGGTGAAAATTCAACTTGAAAGGAAAAAGTACATTATCACAGGTGAAGTTGGAAGGTGCTTGTTTGCTAATTAATTTGCTTTTCTATTCCATATCATGTGTTTTGATTTTATTTTCATCTATGATTAATAACTAAACAATTGAACCTAATTGATAACAACCCAACCGATAACCAACCCATAAATACCCCTATCTATGACTATGAGCTCTTTCTGTACACTTGAGTTGTTCTATTTTAACTTTTATCTCAGTTTGTATTTGTACTATATCAGTACATGAATCTCCTAGAATTCATTTGTGGTATCTGTGATTCATAGATTGTTGTTTCCAGCTCCTTTCTAAACAACCTTTAGTGTCTGCTTGCAAGTCAGAAGAGTGTATGAAATTCCCATTTGAAGCTTCTGGTTGTTAGTACCGAAATAAGCAGGTGTCATGCGGGAGCTAGTAAAGCAAACCTCGAATGACCATGAATAAGAAGACAAATGATAAATATACCAAAAGCCACGAAGATTTAACGTGGTTCGGTCAATCGACCTATATCCACAAAGGAGATGAGCAATCCACTATATAAATATGACAGTACAAAATGTAGAGATAAATAACCTCAACCAATTCCTATTCACAATGTAACATTTGACAGTAGATGTCAATGGAGACTACGCTTCTTCAGTAGGGGAGAAACTACTTGAGCTCGAGCATTGGAGCTACATTGGAAATAGTCCCCCTAGGCTTCTTTCATCCACCCATTTTCGCAAAGTTATAATCTGCAATTTGTTTTTTAGGCCAGTTATTGTCAGCAAAAGGAAAATATGATTATATTTCAAAATGAAGTTTAAAAAGAACGAATTATTGCTTACCTAAGTTCTTTCGTGAATCTCTTTCTTAGGTAGAGGAGATATGTTCCTTTCATAGGCAGTGTCACCGATTCTGTTCTCAAAAAACCATCTTCTTCTTCTCAGTTTGCATGTTACCAACAAGGCGGTAGACTATAAGATTGAAAAACTATTCATAATCCAAGAAGGAGCGACCACAACTAGTATTATGTCATTTACTTTTAACATTTTTCCCTAAAAACTTATGCATCTTTAATTGTTTCATCTTTTTCGTGCATAAGAAAGAGAGATATTTGTATTTAAATTAGAGATCACGTCTGATATCTTAAGGAGTTTTGGGAATGATAACTCATTGAAAACAATACAACAAAATTAAAAACAAATTTAGACGGAGCACCAAGATAGGACGCAAGTTGCAAAAAAGGACCAGTTTTCTTTTTGGTTTACCTCACTTTTCCTCTTTTTCATATATACAAATCACTCGCCTGTTAATGATTTTTGTTCAGTTCAACACTAGAAGAAGCTTTGATATTTTTAATAATTCAACTACAACATTAATAGAAGAAAAGAATAGAAAGCATACAAGCAAAGAAAAACTAGAGACAACACAAATATTAGAATATTACCTATATTTATTTAATATAAATTCCTTGGTTTGCAGCGGAAGAAACTGACCACTCTCCCAAGAATATTCGAATGTTTCTTAGAAGAGGAGCAATTCGCGTCAAGCTCAGGATCAACTTTATACAGCAAACGTAATCCATAATGCTTCATTTCACCATAGAAACATAACGTAAAAAGCCCATAGTCATTTGGTGTTTTCCTGTTTGCCTTAGATGTATCCCATAAGCCAGAAAGAGGTATCAACAAAAATGAAATCTCACGATTACATTCTGAATGGTTGGATAAGGCAAGTTTATGGGTGATACCCGACATCCCATCATCACATAAGGGAATCAAGCGAGCTGTCATGTCAATTAATTTTCCAGAGTAACATACAGCAAATCCCAACCTGATGTAATGACTCGAGAGCACCCCCTAGTGGTTACCGGCGTATTCGACCTCTCGGAGGTCTTATACAAGCCCTTAGCATTCGTCATAATATTATCATAGAAAAATAGCAGAAAATTTAAAACTTTTCATAATATAACACAAGACTTAGAAAGTCACCTTATTTAAACCTTTAATACAAAATAGGAATACTATGTCTCAAAATAGCCATCTTAAAACACAACTACAACACAAGAGGGACACGACCCTTACAATACAAAAGAAACTACTATCTATACATTGAACTTAAGGAAACTCTTTAACATAAAGGTCCTTGAATCTTTAAGGACACACCCGAACTTGGGAATAGTAAGCCAAGCTCATCACTTCTAGGAAAGTCCTTTAGCCACCACCACCTACACTTGGTGTAAAAAGATGAAG
>JAJOOO010028194.1:0-11846 GCA_029582685.1 Solanum piurae
TGATATCAAATTGGTACTACTTGAACCTTGAGGACAAGGTTCTTATTGGGGCTGAAGGTATTGTTATGAATGGGCCTAGACCAGTATTGACAAAGCAGACCAAAGCCGAATTAAAAGGCTATGTGTGGGATCCGGGTTGATAAATAGAGACTTGGGAGAGCAAAATAGGTTTATGCAAATTATGTGAAGCTTTGGCTTTCTGATCCTCTCATCTCCTTTCTATGGTCTAGAATCTCACCCCCTTCTGGTTACCCTCTTCTATGTTATCTATCTATAATTAGTGTGTTGTTACTTTGTTGTGGGTATTATTTCGTTGTAACTTGTATTCCGTAATAACAATATATAACAATATAGTTGAAAATTGAGTTTGTTACAGTTGTCTTCGGTATATTGTGGGTAAATCACAAGATATATGGTCAGCAAATAAAGATACAATATATGTACATCATTGATATCCTATTGACTTTTATAGCTAATTTTTGGCACAAACGTATTTACCTTTTCTCTTCTTCTGGATTTGTTTGTTCTTCCAGACACCAAAACCAATGAAAGCAGCTACTCCCAAAACGACAACGGAACTAACAACAACAATGACTACAACTTTTCCTGCAATGGGGTGATCTGAAAGTTTTTTTTAAAAAAAAAAACCATTTATCAGCAAAATCATATGTTCAGTCGATAAATAACAGGCAAACCAGGACGAAAAAAAGTACCCCTTGATGACGAGCCCCCACTGGTAGAAATAGCATTGAGAAAATTTGTATCAGAATACCTCATGAAGCATCCGGTGTAAAGGGCTCTACCTTCTGACCAAGGTAAGCATCCCAACATGGATGCAGATGCATTTTGCAAACATGCTGCGCAGGAGTTTGCCCTCAGCGTCTTCCAGCAATCAGCGAGAACATAAGCTGTCTCATCGGAAGGACCTGGCACTGACACTTGAGTACGTGCTAGCCATTATTAGTTGGTGCATTTACAACTGCTTGCTGAATGGCTTGCCTAGCGTTCTGTTGGAACAATGTACCCTTTGTCGTCCTGTTTCCACATACATGCATGTCCTCTGGACCTAAATACTGGTCATAGAACGTGTAATTCTCCACTCGCATAAAGCATCCATCAAGATAAACTCTCCCTGAGTTATACGGGAAGCACTGGGGCAGAACCGTTCGCGCTTCAGCATAGCATAACACGCAGTCGGGTAAAGAAAGATCACCATAGCATTGGGCAAGTCCATAGCTAGTATCTGGGTCAGTGACAGAAACTGCAACTCCATATCCTCCATTTCTCATTTGTTGGCTTATAGTTTCCATAACTGCAACAAAGTTTCGGACATAAATCGTCGCATTATGCTCGAGTTGAGTACTACATTTGATCTGGACGGTCTGCGATCTTGGTTCACACACTGATGTATCTAGTAGAAGTAGGATCAACACAATAACAAAGAGAGTACATAAAATTGAAGGGGCTGGTATCTCCATTTTGCCAAATGAACTGTACAACAGAGAAAACAATGTGAGAGGACTAATTGATGTAACATTAAAATGACAAAAATAAGTAAGATCAAATGACTAAATGCTCAGAAAGATGATATTTCACTACTACTCCATCCAATTTCACCGCTAATCGCCGCTACCCACCGTTATCAATTACCTCACCCATCATCCACCACCCTCAACCACAACCACCTAGCCACAAATCATCACTAGTCGGTCGACACCCTCCACTCCACTAGCCCCCAGTTACAATCATCACTACCAATTTTGTCACAATAACCATCAAGCACTACCAACCATCCATAATAGACACTAGTCACTACAGAAAATCACCACCATCAATCACTGCTATATATCTCTAATCACTGGTATCAGTCACCACCATCATTAGCTATCATTAACATCAACCACAATTGAATCTACCACTATCAACTGACACTGTTAACCACTACTGTCATACAGTATCATCACAAACCACTACTTTCGGTCGACACCCATAACTACCACTGTTAGTCACACTACAACAAACCACTATATAATTTTTAAAAAATATCTTATTGATATAGCATTAGATTAAGGATCCCTGAAATTAATTAAGTAACTATCAGTCTTTGGGCCTAAATCACACCCCAAAAGCTAGATCAAAGGAAGAGTATTGCTCGAGCCTTATAACGAGCCCAATCCAGTCCGGTATGTGCACATTATCGACCGGAGTATTCAGAGGGAAAATTGGTCCTCTTTCTTTTAAAGTCAACCATATCATAGTTAATCTTCATTTTTGCACCAGTGAACTGAGAAATTGTTTTTCACACAGCTGAAACAGATAGCTCTTTTGTTTTGGTTATCTACTCGATGCCGGGTACCTATTTTGAGGCCAGACTAATTCGAATTCACGTAGGAAGTCCCACTTTAAGAATAAAGAGTTCACTATCAAAACTCAAAAGGGACTTTTATTTCTAAAGTTCAAAATCCGAGACATCTAGTTAGAGCTAGAGGAAGTACAACATACTTACTACCCACCGGAAACATGGTTTTCTCTTATGTTCATTTACTTCTTACAAATTTTTTAAAGTAAATGTCTGTAGTAAAACAACTGCAACAACAACATATTCAGTGTAATCTCACAAGCGAAGTCTCAGGAGGGTAGAGTATACGTGCAACCTTACCTCTACCGTGTGAAAATAGAGAGACTGTTTTTGAAAGATGCTAAGCTCAAAAACATGATAACGAAAAAAATAAGAGGAACACTCACAAAGTTCGATCCTCTGAGCGCTCAAAAGAGAGATCGTCGAGGCAAACTGATCAGCTACTGTCAAAGTTGCAGAAACAGAGTGATTTTTTCTTTGATGAATGAAGTGATCAAGTGAATGGGCCTCCATGGGGTTCATGGGTTCGGACGAATTCATTATCTTTTTCGTAGATCCTATATTTGTATTAGAAAATTAAATAAATATATGTATATTAACATGTGAACCCCCAAACTTCTAATCTTGGCTCCGCCCGCCCGTCGCCTACATGTTTAAACGGGCGAGTCAAAATAAACTGAGTTAATAAATGAAGCCAGTTGGATTGGTTTTGATATTTTGTTGCTCTTAAAAAAAATCTTATAAAAATTAAGGGTCTCCATAAGGGGTGGTTTTTTTTTTTTTTGGTCCCTCATAACAAACTTTTTAAAAATAGGCAAATTTTAATTTTGGCATAATATATAAATGTGTTCTTTAATTTGACCTTATTTCATATTTATATTTATATAAAATTGAACAGATAGACACGTGAGTTCTACGTGGCATAATTCACATAGGACACGACGTAGGATGAAAATTGTACGTGTCTACTTGTGCACCCCCAAAGTTGAAGACATAAATGTGAGTTGAGACCAAATTAAAAGACATATTTATGTATTATACTTTTAATTTTTGTCCATAAGGCAAATGTTTAGGGTATATTAAGAGTGAACTTGCTCAATTGACCAGAAGTTCTGTTTTATAGGTAAAAGTTAGAACTTATCTATATTGTCCATCAAACATAAGTTCTAATTTTGCTGTAGAGGTTCATAACATTTTAAAACAGTGAATCTGCTCAACTAGGCAAAAGTTAGAACTTTGTTATGTTGCCCATCAAATATAAGTTCTAACTTTTGCTCATAACACAGATGTTCAGGATATTTCAAGATAGCAAACCTGTTTGGAAGCCATGACTTAAGCCTCTTTCTTTTTCTTATAGGGCGTTTAAAGAGCGTGACTCTTTAGTTTAATTAAGTTCCAATTTGAAAAATGAAAAGGCCCCATTTGATTCAATTCACGAATTAGCCCACTATGAGTCTACTACATTTTTTTTCATAATAATTATATATAATTATCTAATAATAATAATAAAGTATATCATTCGTCTCTCTTACAACACAACGAAACTAAATGGTTCGAATCTAATTGACCCCAAATTTCGCATGCAAATTTATATATCTTCTTTAATACCATATTAAATGTGTATATCATTCATTTAAGATTTTAACTTGAAGAAGGTATCATTTAACTATGATTAATTAATTTGTATTTTGACCATAATTATTTATTAGTTAATCATTATAAAGTGCAGTAATAGAGGACAACTATTTTCCTTTTATAGAAAATAAAGATTAATAATTATTCAAAGTCAACCATTTTTGTGGGGACTAGAGAGTAATATTTTCAAAGTCTTCCACCGTAGGACTTTCTGTTTCAATTTAATTGTTTTGTTTTTATATTTCAAGTTTGTTTTAAAAATAATACTGTATCAATTTTATACTTGTAGCCACTTTTTTGTAAGTTTTTGGAAAATTTTAAGTGCTTGTTTTAAAGAGTTGGTGTTTCGTCAAACTTTTAGGAGAAAAAATAAGTGTTATTGAGCATAGCGGAACTGAAAAAAGTGGGTTTTCTTTATAAATACTTTTGGAACGTAACCTTCACCAAACACAAATTCCGCTACATTATTGATAACCATGTTTTTCAAATTGATTAGTTAAACAAATTGCTACTCTACAGAACTACTTTTTCAGAAAGTACTTCTGATAAAGAAAAGTGACCAGCATGTCACTATATCACTCCTTCAGTTCACTTTTACTTGCCATCTACACTTTACGTGAATCAATTTAACTAATCTTTAAAGCTAAAGTTGAATTATATTAATCCAATATTTAAAATTTATAATTTATGATTTAAAGTTTAAATATTCAAAAACTATACATAAAAATACTATAAGTTATAATCCTTCTCGTCTAATATGATGCAAAAAATACATCATAAAAAAGTTAGTTAAAACTTATGTAGTTTTTTGGCTCTTGACAAGCGAAACATGAAAAGTAAAAGTGAATGGAGGAGGTATTTAAAATCACCGGTTCAAGAGATATTTTAGCACATTATACAAATCTTTAATTTATGATTACTATATTTTGTAAGAAATAATATTGCATTTATGATTACTTTATTTTGTAAGAAATAATATTGCATTATTAAGTTTTATGTTCAATAAAATTAAAATACATAAAATATGAAATAAGGTAAGTAAGAGCCTGTTTGAATTGATTTAAAAGTTGGTCAAACTTACTTTTAAATAATTTTTAGCTTTTGAAAGTGTTTGACAATGTTAAAAATAACTTAAAATAAGTTCAAACTAACTTTAAAAAGATTAAAAACCAAAAGTAGGTCTCCCCTACTTTTTATTTTCTGACTTTTATTTTTTAACTTAAAGTCAACTTTTTTTAAATCAATCCAAATATGCTCTAAATATTATTCCATTCTGATTGTATTTAGGCAATTACATGCATGTTGCAGAAAGTCAAAATTGATCACCCCTGCTGGCTACCACACTTAATTACTCCATCATTTTTTTTCTATTATATAGAAGAGCCATGATTAGGACGATCAATGTTAATTTTGTAATTTTAAACATTATCTATGGGCAAAGTTATAAATTTATAATTGTATAATTAATGGTCAAAATAATTTTCTAGAAGAATCCAATTTTCCTTTTCAAGAGTCACAAAAAGTTTTGTTTCATGTCTTGCCCCACAAATTCATTTTGTTTTATTTTTAAAAATCAATTTGTATTTGTTTGATTATAATAATAATATGAAAAATATTTATACATTTACACTCTTGACAATTCAAATTGTTCATCTACATTTATTACTACCACAACATATTCAGTATAATCCTACAATCTTTCATGTATGTAATTTTCTTTTTAATTATATATAATGTTTTTTAAACATAAGTATTCATATAGTTTTATTTAACTTATTTATCTCCAAAATAATATTTATTTTATCTTAAAAAATTGTGACTTAAATAAGAAAACAAAAATACCACAATTCTAAAGAGATAAAAAAGAAAAAGAAAAAAAGATAGAGTTGATAATGTAAGAATTAAAAAAAAAAAGACAAAATAATGACTGCATAATTGTAGTTTAAGAAAACACATAACCAACTTCACTATTACAACCACCATCATCACCACTAACTACTAACATCAACCAACTTCACTATTACAACCATCAACACCACTATCAATGGCCATCATTATGACAGTCGCCACAACACCAACCACCTCCACCATTACAATTATCACCATCATCATTACTAGACACTAACAACAACTATTACCAACACCACCACCACTACAAAGTATCTTCACCATCACTAGGAAGCATAAGTCTTTCATTTTTTTTTAATCAAATAGTGATTTTATTTTATTATTAATTAATTAATTTTATTTGGATTGTATATTTATTATGTACATATAAATAAATTATGTACATTCAAATATTGAATCAAACAATCTTAATCATTCAAATATGCATTTAGATTCAGACGTCCAAATCTTAATGAAAATAAATGAGGCCTAAGATCCATATTGGATCCCAAACAATATAAGAACATTTGGATCATTTACTTTATCTCACTAGCCCCCCCCCCCCCTACTTTTAGAGTTGAGGTGTCTATATGTACATAATCAAAGTTGGAGTGTTTAGTTGCCAGTTGAGGTCAATTTAAAGTGTCTATATATGTATCATGCCTATAATTTATACTTCAGTTTCAGGGCATTGGGATATCATCATCTGGGGTAAAATGAACTGTGAGATAAATTGGCAATCGTAGCAGAAGCGCCTTGTTTTGCCGAGTACTTCTCCAAAGGGTTGTGAGTTTCCATGGTTTTCTCTTCCACGAATGGCGGCTTAGTAGGAGGAGGCAACTCTTCATCTTTCTTGACGAACATTTGTAATGCCTTAGACATGGATGGACGTAACGTTGGGATCTCTTGAGTGCACAAAAGTCCCACATGTAACACTCTCGCAATCTCATTTTTCACATTGATTGTATGGTAGTTATGCAGCATGAGATTGGGATCGAAGAGTTCCTCCACTATCCCGCGTTTATAGTGCTCCCACACCTGTTAATTTCATCCAATAAAGTCAAGATCAATGAACAAAAATGTTTCAAGAGAGAAGTGATTGATCAGAAATTACATCGGAAACTAAGCTGACTGTATATTCGGTGTTCATTCTCTTGTTATTTTGTCTTCCAGTAACAATCTCTAGTAAAAGAACTCCAAAGCTGTAAACGTCTGCTTTTTCTGTTAGCTGACCGCGTGCTAAGTATTCTGGAGCCATATATCCTCTGCATAAAAAGGGTAAATCATCCATTATTGGACCATGCTATTCTTTGCATTTTTGTGTACTTTTTACACTAAAAATTAGAAGATGAGACGAAGAAATACTAACAATGTGCCAGCAATGATAGTGCTTATGTGACTCTTGTCTTCTTGGAATGACCTTGCCAACCCAAAATCAGCAATCTTTGCATGGAGTTTCGAGTCCAACAGGATGTTGCTTGCTTTTATGTCTCTGTGAATTATTCGTGTCTTTGTGTTCTCATGTAGGTATACCAATCCTTCTGCTGTCCCTATAATTATCTCAAATCTTTTCTTCCAATTCAGAGTTTTACCATTGATAGGGTCTGTCAAATTTGAAGGTTAGAATCAATATGTGTGACAAAATCATTCGGGCGTGCTTATGTGAAAACACACCACTTAGTCTTAATGAAAGTCGGTTACCTTATTTGTACTTTTCTTTTTAGTTGGTGCAATGATGACATGAGTTTAGCTTAAATAACATAGTGAGGGTTTATATAGCTGACCCTAACTTGTGTGGGACTGAGGCGTAGTTGTTGTTGCAAAGTCTGGTTACTTACCAAATATGAAGCGATCAAGACTCTTGTTAGGGAGTAACTCGTATACAAGAAGGTTTTCCGTTCCTGAGCAGCTGCATCCCAATAACCTTGTCAAGTTTTTGTGCTGGACGCTACTGATTATGTTAACCTCGTTATAAAAATCTGCAGCTGTGTGTTTGTTGTTGAAGAACAGCCTTTTGACAGCGATCTCTCTCCCGTCAGCCAAAACACCCTGCAACAAAATGCACCTCAGACTCTGTTAAATAGCCAACACTTCTGGTATTGCATTGCTGTTAAGATAATCACACTACATTCAGCCATTATATACCTTATAAACCGTGCCAAATCCACCTTGCCCGAGCTTGTTGGCCTCATCAAATGAACCCGTGGCTTTGTCAAGTGTCGAATACTTGAAGTTCAAGCTGTTTCGATGAAGAATCTTCACTAATTTCTCAACATCATTTGCACCTAACAAGTTCAAATTTCCCAGGAAAAGCACGAGTAGGTCATAACGGCTCAAGTTAATTCTTGAAAGGTACAGTTGTGTGCAAATCGCAAGATATATACTCAGCAATTTATTGATATCTTAATGACTTTTATAACTAATTTTTGGCACAAAAGTATTTACCTTTTCTCTTCTTCTGGATTTGTTTGTTCTTCCAGACACCAAAACCAATGAAAGCAGCTACACCCAAAACGACAACGGAACTAACAACAACAACGACAATGACTACAACTTTTCCTGCAATATGGTGATTTGAAAGTAAAAATTAGTTTATAAACAACCGGTAATCCAGGACGAAAAAAGAGAAAAATGTACCCCTGGATGACGAGCCTCCACTGGTAGAAATAGCATTGAGAAAATTTGTATCAGAATACCTCATGAAGCATCCAGTGTAAAGGGCTCTACCTTCTGACCAAGGCAAGCATCCCAACATGGATGCAGATGCGTTTTGCAAACATGCTGCGCAGGAGTTTGCACTTAGCGTCTTCCAGCAATCAGCGAGAACATAAGTTGTCATGGTGGAAGACCCGGGCACTGACACTTGAGCATGCGCGTAACCATTGTTACTCGGTGCATTTGCAACTGCTTGCTGAATGGCTCGCCTTGCATTTTGCTGGAACAATGAACCCTTTGTCGTCCTGTTTCCGCATACATGCCTATCCTCTGGACCAAAATACTGGTCATAGAAATTGTAATTGTCCGCTCGCATAAAGCAACCATCAAGATAAATTCGCGACTTGCCACTAGGGAAGCACTTGGGAAAAAGGGTTCGCACTTCAGAGAAGCATAAGACACAGTCCGGTAATGAAAGATCACCATAGCATTGGCCAAGTCCATAGCTAGTATTTGGTCCAGTGCCTGTAGCCGCTACTCCATTTCCTCTAGTTCTCATTTGTTCACTTATAGTTTCCATTCCATTAACAAAAATTGAGACGGTACCTGTTGTATCGTTTCCACATATGAGCTGGACTATCTGGGATCTAGGTTCAGCCACTGATGTATCGGGTAGAAGTAGGATCAACACAATAACAAAGTGACTAAATAACATTGAAGGGGTTGCTCTTTCCATTTTTGCCAAATGAGCTGTACAACACAGAAACAATGTGAGAGGACTAATTGAACTACTATTAGAGAAGAAACATAAGAAAATAGTTTGTTTTGGACTGTAATAGTTCGAACATTGTCTTAGAACACCTTGTTTGTGCGCACACTTGGGTGTGTGTGAGTTTGTTTAGTTGAGTTTTTATTTTAAGCCAATACGAGTCAGTAAAGCGAAGAAACACCAAACATGTCCCAAACTTCTCGCTCCCACCGGCCGGCTGATGGAAATAGACTGACTATCGGAGATATTCGTGTTACTTCGTCTGCACTGGTTTGTACACGAATGAGTGAGTTATACCGAATACTCAGTAAATTATAGACCACTTCAAATCTTTGTTTTCGAGAGGGATAATCAACTCCGCAAATATCGATCGAAACTTGAAGGTATGCAATTTTATAAAGCACAACAATTGAAATTGGTAGTCTGTATTGGTATCAGATCTATTCCCATGTTCCGATCTTTCCATTCTTTTGGCCCATTTCTTGGGTAAAGTCTCCCAACTATATTTGGAAATGAATTGGTTATCCATAAAGACAAAGAAAGTTTTCTTCCATGCCAGAACCATGATACTTGAGGGTGCCCAACACCTTCCCCTCAGTCAACCAAATTTCTTAACCGAAATCTCTATTGATGATAAGTCATTTGGAGTTGGACTTGTTTTAGAAACACAATTTTGTCACTTTCAATGTTGATAACCCTTTTGATCTTGAAAAATATGAAAATATTTTTTAACAAAGGGCGGGACAACTGCTAATCGTTGTCATCGTTGTTGTCCACTCATATCAATTATCACAACTCCACAATCACCATCCTCATCCACAGCTACCATTCCCTCAATCACCGCAGTCAGTCATCATTTACAACTATCACCACCAACTAGCATTACCATAATAATCACCAATCATTATAGGCAATTGCCACCATCGCCAATCACCGCTATTAGTCACCACCCCTATTAACTATTATTACCATCCATCACAATTATCGGTAGCCATCACCATCACTAGCTACTACCCGCCATCAGTAAGGAAGACAGAATTATCCCATGAAATCATAACCCGCAAAACCTCCCCAAGTTTGGAGTGATTATCGACCCACCCATTTCAGGCTAAGGGAGTTACTCCCTCTGTCCCAATTTATGTGACACATTTCGCTTTCGAGAGTCAAACAGTTTAAGTTTGACTAAGAATTTGCTCATGGAATCTTCAAATTTTTTAAAATAAAATTTATATATTTGTAAACTACATAAAAAGTACTATAAGTCTCAATAATTGATAATTCAAAATAATTAAAAGATATATGAAAAAATTACGGTCAAAGATAGACTTGTTTGAATCTCAAAATCCAAAATGTGTCAAATAAATTGGGACAGAGAGAGTACTAAATATCATCTATCTTGAAAGTTGCACTAAAAGAAAATAAGAAAAAAATTAAACATAGCACAATTCATAACATGAAGATTAAGCAATTATCAAATCTTATTCACTACAAAAACAAAACAATACCAGATATCAAATGCTATTCTTATATAAAACACCATAGAAATACCATAGAATATGAGTTTGAAATTTGTACAAGTAATGGGTCAAGCAAGACGAATTGTGCTATGACCCATTGTTTAACCCAGACAACAACCCATTCATTGATTCAACCCGCCCAAATTCAGCTCAAATTAAAGAGCTAACTTCATTTCTAAAGCTCGAACTCGATACCTCTTACTTATTAAGTACGAAGGATTTTTTACCGCCTGCCACAATCATTGAATCTCAGTGAAAATAGAAAGAATACTCACAAAGTCCTTGTGAGCACTGAACGATGTGAATTCGCCGGATTTTGAGTCGGAAAAGAGAGATATCGCCGGTGCAAACTGATCAGCTGCTGTCGAAGTTGTAGAAACAGAGAAAACAGGAAAAATAAAGGGCAATTTATGCTCACTCTGTCCACTTTTATCTGTCATGTTGAGTTTTTCGAAAGTCAACTCATACTTATTTTCAAAGTTAAATTAGATTATAATAATTTTATATTTTGAACAGAAAATTTAGATATTCAAAAATACGAAAAGTACTATAAATTGCAATTTTTTTACCTATCAATATGAATATATTGTGAAATGTTAGTCAAAGTTTTTATAATTTGACTCTAAAAAAGAAAACTATGACAATTAAAAGTGGATGGAGGTAGTATTAATTAGTGGATCGTTTTGTGAAGGACGTTTTTTACTTCCAACTGTTTTTTTTTTGAGGTGATATTTGATAACTATATTAGAGTGGATTAAATTTGAATGCATGCTGAAAATTTTATATTGTGGAAAGGAAATAAGCTGGTGTCCCATATCTATATCTATATCTATATCGGAGTGGATTAATTTGAGCTCATGCTGAAAAACTTTATATAGGGGGCGAAGAAAATATTCTCTAACAAAAACGATGCTATAGAGTTTGAATTCAAAATTTCTGATTAAAAATAAAAAAATATTTATTACTTGACCGTAGTTTTTTTTTTTTTTTTTTTGTGTGAACAAGAGGAAGAATTTGTTGGAAG
>JAJOOO010028195.1:0-11170 GCA_029582685.1 Solanum piurae
TAGATGCCGGACCAAGGATTTAGAGATACCTAACTTATCACTTTGCATGTAATACACTAGGAAAGGATTGCTATTACTAGGATTACCGCGATATGAGCTTATGGGGAACACATTCCTAGTTATTTCTAATAATCTGAATATAAATAAATGCTTAGTTCAAAGCTATTTTTATTCTTTTTTTATTTCAACTTAAATCCCCCTTTTTTATATAACGACTATTGAGTTAAATATTTGCTATTTACAATATTCTTCCATATTCTCTGTAGGATCGACCCCGACTCATAGTTGGGTAAAAATATTGCATACGACCGTTTATATTTCTTTTCAAGAAGTATATATGGACGTTATCCATCCACCACTGCTCCACGCACTACACGACGGGGAACTAGGCAGGTGAGTACTGACGTGGTCACTGCCCCCCAATCTGATGAGGGGGCCACACAGATCGGATCACCGACTAGCTCTGAGACCGCATCTAGCTCCAGTTCTAATGGCATCACTGCCTCATCTTCTGAGGCTGATAGTGTGGGTAACATTCCAGTGCCCCAGTACCGATCCTGAACCAGGTGCTAAGGAACCAAATCGATGGTGTGTGGAGGGCCAATATCAAATATACATAGATTCCCGCATACTAAATGAGAATGAGAGGATGGCTCGACTAGTCACCAATAAACGTCGGAATCTCACAGAAAGACTCCACACCGCTCCAGTCATTGTAGGGCGATTCCGTAGACACGGGTGTGAGTGGATGGAACGGCCCCATGCACGTACAACGAAGAGATAGTCAGGAAGTTCTACGTTTCCTATGTTGCCACTATTAGAGGGTCCATCTCCAAGAGGGCCAAGCCTGCAGCTCAGCCTCCACTTAAGGCTACACTAGTTTGGGGCTTTTCTGTGGACATCTCTGAGATAACCCTCCACAGGTTCATCTATGGCCCGGATCAGATTTTTCCTATCAATACAGCTGAGCTAGACTATCGCATGTGCATTATTTGGAGTGGGGCATTTCAGAGGAATGTCGAGCAGTGGGAGTCACTTATTAGGTGGCTAGCACGACATCTTGCTACTAATGGAGAGCGCACCGAGTGAGTCCAGACCCTGAGTTTGGGTATTAAAAAGGCGACCCTGACCTTTAGCGCTAATCTTTTCTGGTTGCTGGTGCGTTACCGTTTATCCCCGACTTAGGCGGATAATGTGCTCACATGGGATCGAGCGGTGATAGTTGCAGCCATGGTAGTGGGAGTTGAGGTTGATTTTTACCGTATACTAATCGAGGTGATACACGAGAGGGCTTTCAAGGCCACCACCAATTTTCATTTCCCTTGCCTCATCTTCCAATTTTGTAGAGACTCCGGTTTACCAGTTGGGCATTGTGATGGGTTGCTTCAGGCAACAAAGACTCTTGATTTCGGCCTTATTTGGGATGAGGCCAATGCAGTTGCACCTCACAGGGAGCCACATGCTGAGGCTCCACCATTGGGCGATGATCTTATAGAGGATGTGGAGCAGATGGAGGATGCTGACACTACCCCTCCAGCCACTACTACAGATTCCCGGGCTCCACCATCTCTGGCCGCCAGTCAGGCCCCTAGCTCATCTAGAGCAACTCATTCTTCAGGTTCCCTCTAGTTCGAGTCCAGAGGCTAGAGGCACAAATGGCCACTTTACTTCATCATATGAGGCCATGGATGTAGCGTGCTATAGCGGAGTCTGAGGCGAGGGTTGAACACCGGATGGAGCATCGGATGGACCAAAAGGTCCAAGCCGTTCATAGCCACCTAGATGCCTTTGAGTTGCGAGTCCTAGAGAGGCCGGCCCCGACCGTTGATGTGACCACCTTCCAGCAAGAGTTAGCTAGCCTCCGTGCTGATCTTGATGCACTTCTCGCTGAGACTGAGCCACAGTCTTTCCCTACAAGACCGGTTGATGATGTGGTTATAAATTCCCTATTTAGCAATGGCATTCCGCCACCATATTCTTCCCATGTTGTTGGGAAGCTCCCTTATTCCGGTCGCACTTTTGATATTACTGAGGCTGAGAGAGTTAGGAAGAGGGAGCGCTAGCAGTTTGAGGTGGCTCGAAGGAAATCCATAGTTGATAAAGAGATGAGACAGCAGTGGGACACAAAGATAAGTGTGGGCCCCTCTAGCGGTGTGAGCACTACTGACGGTGTTATGAGTGTTGACGTGAGCATTACTGATGGTACGGTAAGAGTTGATGATAGCACTACTGAGTGTCTTGAGATGGTAGATGGGAGCGCTACTGATGGCGTTCCACGTGTTGATCCAGAGGGCTTCGAGAAACCGGACCCACCCGCTTCTTGAATGGTCTTCGGCGCATAAGCGCCACAGGTTTGCTTCACCCGATCCTTTGCTTTCTATATTTTTTGTGCATTGGAAACAATTGCACTTTATTTTTTTGGGGGTGGGGTAAATGGATTGTAAGTGATAGGGTGAAGTCTGAGTTGCCCAACTCATAATCCTCTCTTTGGGTTTTCTTGCCTGTGTTACTTTCCCCCAAGAGACTGTTTTAATTTATGTTTAACCGGCATGTTTAGGAATGTATGTGTAGGAGTAAGTAGAAAAATGAAAGCATGATGGCATGAAAATAATGAGAAAAATGATCCCTGTCTAAAAATGTTGAATTGTGCTAGATTTATAGTCTTGATGAGTTGAATCTTAATGTGACATGATAAGAACTGACTTGACCTCATGACTTAAGCTAAAACTTGAACGGGGTAATATGATAATGAAACAATGTGCCAAGAGTGTGTGAGAAAGGTTGAATGTTCAGACAGTATGTGCCAATCTAGAACATGCCTCGTTGGTCCTACTAAGATGATTTAGGCTAGAAGTTGGGAAGTGATCATAGGCCCTTGTTCAAATTAGTCCACTTAGGCCTAAAATGATCCAACCAAATGCAATCAATGTTCCCTTTGATCCAAATATTTGAGCCTAAAATAGGCCATTTGTTTTGATTCACCTAACTCACCTTCCCTAAAATAATTATTTTGGCCCCAGTCCCTCCTTGGACATCTGCACCTTGACTTAGGTCAAAAGCCTAAGTTGAGGGTGGCTAATGCAAAAAGTTATTTCAATCTTGGCCCTGGTCCGACATCGGATATTGTGCACCTCAACTAATGTAAAATTCATAAGTTTAGGGTGGCTATGAAAGGGGAAACCAAAAGAAAAAAGGGTATGAAAAGAGTTTTGGGTTGAAAAAAGAAAAAGAAAAGCTAGAAGAGGATGTGACTTTGTTCAAAAGAAGAAAAAAGATGATAAATCAAAGTGCTGAAAAATAAAGAAAAATAAAGTGAAAGAAAAAGAAGAAAGTGAAAAATAAGAGCCACAAAGTCAAAAGTCATATCCATATTGAAAGGAGTCAAGGGAAAGAATGTAAAATGAAAGGATGTGAAAAATTAGGTTGAGAAAAGAGGTAAAAAGACAATGTAATGTCAAGTAGGGAAAAAAGTCACTAAAAAGTACCCAAATGTACCACATGTGACCCTAAACCTAAGTTACAAGCTAAGAAAATCCTATAGTGATCCTAGCAACTAGTTTAGAGGGACTAAGCAGTGAAAATAGGGGCAAGCCTGTGGTATTGAGACCTAACTGTACTTGAAGTCACTTCTGAGCGTGAGTGTTGAATGAATCCTAAAACTCAAAATTCATATCTTCTGTGTGAAAAGGATTTCGTTTGAAGTGAGGCCACTAGTTACATTGTCGGAGAGTTCGTACCTTGGTGATTTTGAAAAAGTGTATGTTGTGTTGTCTGTTGGTCGATCTTTGTCTTATCTTGATCTGCATGAGTTAGCTTGTTGAGTCAAAGAGAAAATATATGCACTAACAAAATGGAATGGATTGAAATGGCCATGTGATTGCTTGAGTTTGTATGTCTGCTTCTACATAAGTGTCGTTTAGAGTGTTAGTGTGTCGCTTGAGGACAAACAACATGTTTAAGTTGAGGATGTTGATATACCGTGAGTTTAGGATACTTTTAATACATTCCACTTCAGAGTTGTGTGTGTCTAGGGCCATTTTGTATTAGAAATAATGTGTTTTGTTTCATGTTTGTAGGAAATAGTCTTGGATGTGGTAAAATGAGATGACAACTGAAAATCTGCAGCAGTGGCCACCCACGGAGGGACCTATGGACTGTAGGTCCTATGACGGTCTGTCGGTGGTGGGCGTAGATAGGAGGAGCTTCAAGGAAGTCTGACCAAGTGTGGAACAACGAAGCAACCTACGGACCGTAGGTCGACCTACAGGCCGTCCTGCACGTCCGTAGAAGATGAACTGGGAGTTTAAGGTTCCAGGCCTTGCAGAAAAATTCTAAGTGTTGACCAACGGAGGGGACCTATGGACCGTAGGTCGACCCACGGTCCGTACGTAGACCCACAAACCGTAGGTCGAGTCATCGATCAAAGCCGCGTCTAGAAAGTTTATTTCCTTATTTTGTTTCCTTTTTGTTTACGACATGTTTTTCTATAAATAGGGCATGAAAAATTATTTTTTAGGAGAGCCAAGAACCAAGAAACAATACACAATATAAATTTTCTTCTAACATAGGAACTTTGGAAAAGCTGCCGTGGAGACCTGAGAATTGTGGTTTATTCTTTATTCTCCTTTATTATTTATTTGTATTCGTGATTAATAAAAGATAGTTTAGATATTGTTCTTAAATTTTTATGATTAACACAAGCATATTTATTTTAATAAATTTTGATTGTGGTTTTGAGATAATGAGTTAGCTAAATTTCATAACTAGGATTGTGGCAACCATGATAATTATTAACGTAAGTTTATGTACAAAGTAATTCTTGAATGATTTTTATGCATGTATTGTTAATTCTTTTGTTTATTAGTCTTTTTAACGGTCGCAAACGTTAGAACTCGCTTCGTTGCTACTTGCCGGACCAAGGAGGTAGTTAATGAGAAAAGAATTAACAACAGAGATTTAGTGGATGTTATCTAATAGTCTAATGTCAATTTGTGTGAGGGTGAAAACTAAGACATACATTGATGTGCTGTCTAAACTGAGGTAAAGGTAAGGGTTAGTAAAGTATACACACGTAGCCGGATCAAGGTGCGGGGTGAAATTCCCTATTTAGAGGACCAATCACTTAGGGGTACCTAACTTACGAACCTTGCATGATAAAAATTGAAATAGATCACTAGTACGATATTCTTGCTATTTTAGGAAATCATGGGGAACACATTCCTAGTTATTTCTAATAATCTGAATATAAATAAATACTTAGTTCAAAGTTATTTTTATTCTTTTTATTTTTTTCAATTTAAATTCCCTTTTTTTTATATAACGTCTATCGAGTTAAATATGTTGTAGTGACAATATTCTTCCATATTCTCTTTGGGATCGATCTCGACTCATAGTTAGGTAAATATATTACATACGACCGTTTATATTTATTTTAAAGAAGTATATTTGGACATTATCAGCGACTAGCAGGACCCTCCTAAATAATAGGACGTAGTATAGCAAAGGTACTTCTGGCTAATGGGACAATAGTAGGACCCTCCTGGATAATGGGACTAGAAGGATCCTCCAGGACAATGAGATTTAGTGTAGAAGGACCCTCCTGGACAATAGATTTAGTGTAGTGGGACCCTCCTGGACAATGGGGTTTAGTATAGCAGGACCCTCCTGGACAATGGAATTTCGTGTAGCAGGACCCTCCTGGACAATGGAATTTAGTAGCGGGACCCTCCTGGACAATGGGACTTAGACTGGCATAATTTAATTTAACTTGATCATAGTGAGGAAAGGTTTGATTTAAACATTCAGAAGACATATGAAGAATGCATCACAACAGAGCTCAAATCATTTAGAGTCTCGATTCGAAGCTAAGCACTATCTTTTATTTTTCTCACAAAATTTTCTTTACTATAAACTGGGGAATTTTTTTGTGTTATTACTTTTGTTTGTTTTAATTTCAGGAATATGCTTGTAGAATATGATCAATTCACATTTCAAGCTTAGAATCTTATTTGGAAAAGAATCAAACTTTCAAGCTCATTTTCAATTGAAGTAGCAGGAGCTCACCCTAAGAACAAAGTCAATATGCAAATCCGAGTAGAAGGAGCCTACCTAGAGAAAGGCATTTACCTTCAAACTCACTCGAGATGAAAATTAATATCTTACAACTTGAGAAACATGAAGACCCAAGTCAAGATTTAAGAGAAGTGGCATAGATAGGATCTTGCACTTGCATTTTCTTTTATGTTTTCGTCTTTCATTTTCATGTAAAAATAGGAGCCGCCAACTGAAGCCTCGATGGGAGCACAATTAACTTTCACCTGATGCCCTTACAACACGGGATATGTAGGCTGCCCAAAAGAAGGACTCGGTCGCATATTTGTCTTTCAAATAAAAGTCCGGTAAAAAATTGTCGTTTTGTCTATTTCTTTGTCTGAAAACTCTTCGTGTTTCCAGTCAAAGAGGGGCAAACTGTAGACACGTAATTTTTGACCGAACATAAGGTTTTACACTATTTTTTATTCCTTAAATATTTCTTTTATGTTATGTTAGATATTTTAGTAAGTTTATTTTTTAAAAAATTAAAAGAATAAAATATATACGTTTTCTTTAATTTATGTTTTAGTAAATAAGATAGTATTTCTTAATTATATTTTTAGACTAGCTATTTAACTTTTATTATATTTTTATTAATTCAAAAGAAATTAGCTAATAACTTTATTATCATTATTATTTTATATATGTATTTAATTTTTAAAAAAATACCAACCTAAACTACCCATTTTCCTTACTCCATTATCCCCTTTCTCATCCACCTACCCACTACCCCATTACCCTTACCCCCACTTCAATTAACTCCACTTCCCATATACATACAATACATCAACACACCCAAACACACACACGAGAATAAAATAAACCACAAGCCGACATCTACATCGGCACGTAGAAAAATTGGAAAAAAAGAAGAAAAAATATTTCTATCCTATCAGTAACCATACACACAGGAACAAGAAAAAAAATCACCAACATACAATATATACCACACTAACCCAATTTATATCCAAAGCCACCCACCTACACATCCAATTACACGTACTACACACCCATTCACATTACAAAAAAAAAGAAGCAACACGTGCAATTTAAAAAAATAAAGGTTGAGTTTGAGGTTTACTTTTTGTGATTTTGAGTTCGTGATTCCTGATTATGATCTTACTCTCTCGTGAATTAGTTGTCACAAAAGGTAACATTTAATTTTTATTGTATTTTTAATTTTCATAATTACATAAGACGTGATTCCAATGTTATGAAGTTATTCAAATTTATGTGTGTTTAATATTGATGTTATAATATTGAAATCTATTTGAACCTTATATATTGATAAATTAAAATTAAAATTGATATAACATTGTGATTATTTCTTGCATGCTAAGACGTCTTTTCTATTACTTCACTCTCTTATTTGATTCATGGAATATTTTAAGTGAATGTTTCTATGAAGCTTTTATATCCTATGAATTTGAGTTTCATGGTTCAAATTTGAACGTGATTAATGTTCGACTAAAGTTGACGCCTAAATTATCTTTCCCTCATAACTTATCGAATATGTTTTTTTTTTCTCTAGTATAATGGAATTGAATAGTAAATGGGTTGCAAAGTGACTATGAAAAAAGGGAACATGGACTTTAGATAATCTGTGTAAAAGGTTTTGCTAATTTTATTTTACTTTCATTGATTTAATTGGGACATGATTAGGACAAAAGCAAAATAGGTAAGTTTAGGATAATGAAAGTGTTTATAGGAAAATTTAGATATATCTAAAAATCAGCTTCAATAAAGAGTGTGGTTCCACATCTTTTGAGACACTTAAAGAAATTTAAGGATACGATGATGTACCTTCACCAATTGCCTTAATAATCTTTTTTTCTTTTCTTTAACTAAAATTAAAATATGTAGATAAAAATTATTAGGTGAGGCACTCAAGGGAACAAAGTAGTTATGCTTCTAAGCTATTGTATATCAAAATCGAGTGGGTTGGATTTGCAATGAAGTGGGAAAAGTGCTGCTACCGAAAAGGTGCCCCTCCCTGACTTGAGTTTGTCAACTCGGGTAAGCCAGTCTAGATACCTATCTTCTTCAGGTTTGAACCTAGTAAAACTAGAATAAAGACAAGGTTATCCGTAGATGACTCCGCTTATTTGCTTCATTTTCTTGTGACTTAGTGAGTCTCAAAACAAGAGTTGGATCCGTCTAGGACAAGTATCCCTTTCTTACTTGACCACTTAGCTCATTTTATGTGCTAAATGAAAATGCATTTAGTTATAAAGTCTCTATAAGTTGATTCATTTTAGTTGATTAATGATATGAAAAAAAGTTCTCTTTTGATTTTATAAAATATAAAAATAACAAAGGAGAAAACACGAAAATATTTCTTCTTTTAGAAGTTATTATGCATTTCTTAAAAATAAAATAAATTTTTTTCATTACTTAATGAGAAGAATAATATTATTTTTTATTTAGATTTTTTTGTAAAGTTTATTAAAAGAAAATTCAAAATATTTTACTTATATAATACTTTGAAAAATTGCATTTGTCAAAAAAAAAGTTTAATATCATAAAGTTTTTTTTCTTACTATCCAATCTGGACGAACTACGCACACCTAATTCTAAAATCGATGAGATACGTAGGCAACCCTCCTCGGGTTCGGTGATCCTTATTTATTTATTTTTAAAAAAAGAAGTATTTCTTATTAAAAATAATGTTATATTTATAATCTTCCTCAACTACGTCTGACCTGATTCTTGCTTTGACGAGATACATAGGCAGCCTTATGTTGAGGTTCGGTCTAACTAAGAAAGAATCTAAATGTCCTCATCACAAAAACTGGGGTAAAAAATAGGAGGGTTAAAAATATTTGGGATTTTTTTTAATTTAGAAAACAATTTGACATGGTTGGTACCAACATACTTAGGAGTGTGCATAAGAAAAAATAATAAAGTATTCAATTATTTGAAAAGACAGACCAACTTTATTGTGACTTATAGACTTCTTTTGGTACCTCTTGATATATTTATGTAATACTTGAAAAATTATTTTTCTTAAAGTTAAGGCTAAAACAAATTCGAACTCATGTTTCATGTGCATTGTGTGGTGAACTTTATATATAAAATTCAATGACATAACTTTGTTGATTCAGAACTTGGTCCGAAAGTTGGTTCAACTGAAATTTTGAGCAACATTTAATTTGGGAAAGGATTATAGGCTTTCTTTGATGCGATTGTGTATTTCAAGCCTACCGAATGACATCTTATCCATAGATTCCCATTTTGAGCCTGAAACATTTTTATTTGAACTGAAACTCGAACCATCCTTCATTGTGAGTAGGATTTTACAGAGGAATTAAAATTTCTTAAGTGTTAAGTTCACTAGATGTAGAACCTTGAGTTTCAAAAAGAATTAAATTGGAAATAGCAAAATCTGAAATTTTGCAAGTTATGCTTAAGTATGAGTTTTGGGTCGACTTCAAACGACCATAACTCCTAACTCAAGATAAGTTAGGTGTTCTACTAGATACCGTAGCGAAGATATTTGAATTATATTTCCAACGCCGCTGAGTTTGCTCAGTTTCGAGGTCGGATAAGTGCGATATGGCCTTTTGAAGTTAGGTTGTCCAGTTAAGGAAAGTTAGCGGAAATAGTAAGGGGTAGTTTGGTCTTTTTCTTACCAAATCAGATTTAATTCATTTTTAGTAAGGTTTTAAGGGGTCTAATCCTATTAGGTTCAGTTTTATAATTCTAAAATACACCTAGGGTTTTAGTTGAGATTTCAAGAAGAGAAAAGAAGAGGAAAGAGGAGGAAAAAGGAAAGGATCAAGTGTTCGTCGAGATTCTTGCATGTTGTATCGAATTTTCACCATGGGTTTGATCCCTAAGAGGTATGTAAGCTTCCATAGTGTTGGGTTTGTTCACCCACACGCCAAACATTTTATTTTCAGCGCAAGTTTCATTATTGAAGTTGAAAGATTTGAGTCTTGATAGGTGTTCTTGAATTTCATTCTAAATCTTGTTGTGTTGGGTTTTGGATGATTTCCTGAGATCAAAGTGAGTGTTTTAAGGGAGGTATTGAGTATATTAGACTTTACCTATGTTAAGTAATCAATTCTAAGTGATTGAGGAAAAAACCATTCGATTCTAGGCGAAATAGGGTGAGAAAACGAGAAAAGAAACTTGCTGAATTTTCTGGGTTGGGGCCTGGCGCGATGCGCCTGCCAGAGCGCCCCAAACCCACCTATGATGTTTAGGGGCTGGCGGCCCGCGCCACCCATAGCGCCAGGGTCACCTCCCCACCCAGTTTGTCGTCGGTTGTCCCGTTTAAGTTCGTTTAAAGTGCACCTTCACTCCTTTTCGATTCTAACTACTCTAAGCTACTTCTAAACACCTAAAATCATTCCTAACATCATCATAACTTTGAATTCATAATTCAAATTCAAGGTAGAGTTAAGAGTTAGGTTTTGAGAGTTCATTCAAACATTTTGAGAAAGTCCCTTGAGTCTTTTTTAGGAGTCTTCTACAATATCTAGTAACTTGTTTCAAGACTCGAGCAAGTGAGTATGAGAGTGAGGATAATGTATTCATGAGTCTACCTTGTCATCATGAGATCTTTCTTATCATGAACCATAACTCTTGAATTCATAATTCACATTCAAGAGAGAGTTAAGAGTAGATTTCAAGAAAGTCTTTTAGTTCAATTGTGAATCCTTTGAGATCAACCACTGATTTGAACTAAGTTTTGAGGAAGTAAGTATGAGAATGAGAAGAGTTGTTCATGAGTTCCTTATTGATATTTTGACCCTTGAGTCGAGTCGTTCATGCCCATAAACTCCGCATGCACGTCGTAAGTTGAGCATCCTTCAGAGAAGTGGTATCTTCAAGTTTTAAGCATTTAAGTGTTGAGTTCCTAATCCCTTTTGAGAAGTATCTTTGAGTCTTTGAGTTGAGTAGTTCATGCTCATAAATCCGCATGAACTCTGAGTTGAGCATTCTTGAAATGAGTAGTATCATTGAAGTTCTTGAGTTCCAAGTATTGAGTTCTATCTATGGTTATTGAAAACCTTGCATTGAGTCGTTCACGTCCATAATTCGGCATGAACCATATTTTAAGAAGTCTTTT
>JAJOOO010028196.1:0-13255 GCA_029582685.1 Solanum piurae
TATTCATAATAAGGGAATCAAGAAACTGACTGAATTCTAGGGACCCAATGGGCGAAAGGAACCCACTAGTGAAATCCCACATACCTGGTGACGAATTCCACGGAGAAATATTTTGATTTTGGGGTTGGAACTGATGGAACCTTGCTGCGTTCTTGAACTAGGGTTCTTGACCTCTTTTCTCCTCTTAACGTTCTAATTCTTCTAAATTTGATTAATGATTTGACTTAGGTAAGTTCTAGTTATGTTTCTAGGCTTATACGGACATAAATCTCATGATTTAGGGTCTAAACGACGTATCTTAGAGGTTAAACAAAATAGAAAAAGACCAAAAGACCCCTGACTTAATTGTTGTCGGAGTGACCGACGGATTGAACCTACGGAGCGTCAATCAATCGACGGTCCGTCGATTGGAGTCGTCGATCGAGTCTGCCCGACAGAGCTTCACTAAAACGAGTATAACTTTTTACTCGGAGGTCGGATCTTAGCAAACTTGGTGGCGTTGGAAAGAGGATTCAATTATCTATCATATAATAGGTCATGGCACAAATAATTCTTTTTGTGCTAAAAGTTATGACCATCTGAAGTTGACCCTTCAACAATTTTCACCTAACTGGCTGTTGACCCTTACCTACGGTCAGACCTACTGACCGTGGATCGAATGACGGTTCGTGCTGGTCGACCATAGTTCATGTCAGAGGCTGGGTAAAGGAGGTCTTGATCCACGGACACAGACCACGGACCGTGGTCTAACCTACGGACCGTGAGTCTGTCCGTGAGTCGAGACTTAGCCGATTTCTGAGCTGGGTTTGGAGAGGGGTTGCAGTGGTGAACCACGGACCACCAGCACGGATCGTGGTCTGACCTACGGTCCGTGGATTGCAACCGTGGGTTGCACCTGCAACTTCCCCAAGTCTGCTATTTGGTCTATCTAGGATACGGGGTGTTACAGTGAGTCCTCATTCTTCAAGGACAAGTGATATGTTATCCTTCTATTTTTAGTCTTTCAGTTTCATTTTTGCTAGAAGTTAGCTGGGGGTATGCCCCAACAACTCTAATCAGTTTAAAGATATATTTCAGACATAGAAAGATTCAGCTTTAGTTTTGAGTTTGATCTTTCAGTTATTATTAAACTCATAGTTTCTTATATTCAGATTAGTATTGGGTATTCCCCACTTTCAGTTAATTATGGTTTAAAGCTTCCGCACAGTATTTATTAATTTAGTTTATCTTAGCATGCTATGATATGCACGCTCAGGGTTAGCTTGGGGTCACTCATGATCCTAAGTCCCGTGTCCATGTCCTGGGAGTAACTTCGGGGCGTGACAAACTTAACATCAGAGCATTAGGCTTAAGAGTCCTAGGATGTCTGAAAAGCCGCACTAACTAGAGTCTCTTTCATGGGTGTTAAGTGCACCACATCTAATGAGAGGGAGGCTACGAAGTGTTTAGGAAAGCTTTATTTTCTTGATAGTTTTATCATGCATTGGTATGATCTCTCTTTCTAATCCATCGTTATGCATATTTAGAACATGCCTCCTCTTACAGTTTATGCAAGGAATGCGAATGCACGCAATGTTAACGCAGCTCCTCCAGTCCCAGATCAGGAAGTTTTGAATATAGAGTTTCAGAATGATATTCAAATTTTGGCTTAGAGTGTGACTAACCAGAACAATCAGTAGGTTCTAGTTCCTACAAATTCTAGTGGTGGATCAGTGGAAGCTAGGGTCCATGATTTTGTTAGGATGAATCTGACTGAATTTCTAGGGTCACAAGTTTGAGAAGATCCCCAGAACTTCGTTGATGAGGTCAAGAAAATCTTTGTAGTGATACAAATGACCGGTAATGATAGGGTAGATTTGGCATCCTATCAACTTAAGGATGTAGCTCATATCTGGTTTACTCAATGGAAAGAAAATAGAGGTACAAATGCAATTCCTATCACTTGGGAGTGTTTTAGTGAGATTTTTCTGGACAGGTTCTTCCCAAGAGAGTTGAGGAAGGAAAAATCTCAGGAGTTCATGAATTTGAGGCAAGGTAGCATGTGAGTCCAAGAATACGGACTCAAGTTCACCCAACTCTCCAAGTATGCTCCTCACATGATTGTTGATTCAAGAGCACAAATGAATAAGTTTTTGTATGGGGTATCCGACTTAGTGAAAACAGAGTGCAAAAATGCTATGTTGCTAGAAAATATGAATATCTCCAGGCTTATGACCCATGCTCAGCAGGTTGAGGGAGGTAAGCTTAGGGAACAGGCTAAGGATAATAAGATGGCTAGGACAGGCAACTATGAGTATTCTCAGCAGAAATCGGGTGGTGAAAATCTCTCTCAGTTCCAGTAGAAATATTAAGCTCCAACGCCTTCATCAGCTAGTCTTCCATCCTCCAGGTTTCGACATCAGAAAGGTAGGGCATCAGGCTCTAAGTCTCAGGGAGTGTTTCAGGTAATAGAACCTACCCAACTTGTCTAAAATATGGTAAGAACCATATGTGCAAGTGTCTTGCAGGGAAAGAAGGGTGTTTTGGATGTGGTCAGTCTGGCCATAGGTTGATAGATTGTCCTTCTTCTAAATAGGGTCAATGAGGTAATAATGGTAGAGCCTAGTCTACAACTTCAGCAGCACCAGCAGGTCACCCGACTCAGCATGGTAACTCATTTGGTACAGGTGGCAGTCAGCGCCAGAACATGTTCTATGCTCTCCAGGCTCGCCAGGATCAGGAAGATTTTCCTGATGTGGTCATTGGTACGTTGTGAGTCTTTCATTTAGATATTTATGCTTTGTTAGATCCAGGAGATACTCTTTCCTTTTTAACTCCCTATATAGCAGTGAACTTTGGTGTCAGTCCAGAAACTCTTTTAGACCCTTCTCAGTCTCTACCCAGTCGGTGACCCTATTTTAGCTAGAGGGGTATACATAAATTGCCTTGTCACAGTCTCTCAGAAAGTCACCTCAGTAAATCTTGTAGAGTTAGAAATGGTAGACTTCGATATCATTCTAGGCATGGATTGGTTACATTCTTGTTATACCTCAGTCAATTGAAGAACTGGGATTGTTCATTTTCAATTTCCAAACGAGCCAATCTTAGAATGGAAGGGTAGTAGCTCAGTGCCTAAGGGTCGATTTATCTCTTACCTTAAGGCCAGGAAGATGATATCTAAGGGTTATATCTATCATTTAGTTTGGGTTAAGGATTTAAGCTCTGAAACTCCAACTCTTGAGTTAGTTCCTGTAGTTAATGAGTTCCCAGAAGTATTTCCAGAAGATCTCCCGGAGTTCCTCCTGAAAGGGAAATCAACTTTGGAACTGATCTCCTTCCAAACACCCAACCTATTTCTATTCCTCCTTACAGAATGGCTCCAGCTGAGCTTAAGGAATTGAAAGAGCAGTTGAAAGACCTTTTAAATAAGGGCTTCATTAGACCCAGTATTTCCCCATGGTGTGCACCAGTGTTGTTCGCGAAAAAGAAAGATGGTTCTCTCAGGATGTGCATTGACTATCAGCAGTTGAACAAAGTCACAATCATGAATAAGTACCCTATCCCTAGGATTAATGACTTGTTCAACCAACTTCAGGGTGCTAGTCATTTTTTGAAGATAGTCCTCATATACGGTTATCATTAGCTCAGAGTCAGAGATAGTGACATCCCAAAAACAGCCTTCAGAACTCAGTATGGTCATTATGAATTTGTAGTTATGTCATTTGAACTAACCAATGCTCCTGCAGCTTTCATGGACTTGATGAACAAGGTGTTCAAGCAATATTTGGACTTGTTCGTTATTGTCTTTATTGATGATATCCTCATTTACTCTAGGAATGAGGAAGAACATGCAACTCATTTAAGGGCTGTCCTGCAAACTCTCAAAGATCGGGAGTTATTTGCTAAGTTTAGCAAATGTGAGTTTTGGTTACAATCAGTTACTTTCCTTGGGCATATTGTGTCTAGCGAAGGGATCCGAGTGGATTCTCAGAAAATAGAGGCAGTGAAACAATGGCCCAGACCTACCTTTCCTACATATATCAGAAGTTTATTGGGTTTAGCTGGTTATTATAGAAGGTTTGTGGAAAGGTTTACATCCATAGCTTCTCCATTGACTAAGTTGACTCAGAAAAAGGTTAAGTTTCAGTGGTCAGACGAGTGTGGAAAATTCTTTGTAGAACTGAAAACTAGGTTGACTACAACTCCTATTTTGACTCTACAAGAGGGTTTAGACGGTTATGTGATCTATTGTGATGCATCTAGAGTTGGCCTAGGTTGTGTGTTGATGCAGCGGGGTAAGGTTATAAGTTATGCTTCTAGACAACTAAAGGTACATGAGAAGAACTATCCAACTCATAACCTCGAGCTTGGAGCGGTGATATTTTACCTAAATATTTGGAGACATTACTTGTATGGTGTTCACGTAGATGTGTTCACAGACTATAAGAACCTTCAGTATGTGTTCACCCAGAAAGATTTGAATCTTCTCCAGAGGAGATGGCTTCCTGAAGGACTATGATATGAATGTACTTTACCTTCCTGGTAAGGCCAATGTAGTAGAAGATGCTCTTAGCATACTATATATGGGTAGTGTAGCGCATGTGGAGGAAGAAATGAAGGAATTAGCGAAAGATGTTCACAGGCTTGCTCGCTTAGGAGTTTTCCTCATGAGCATATCAGATAATTGTGTAACAGTTCAGAATGGGTCAGAATCTTCATTAGTAGTGGAGGTTAAGGAAAAACAAGATAGTCACCCTATATTACTTTAATTAAAGGGTGTAGTTCATCAGTACAGAGTTGAGGTTTTCTTCCAAGGGGGAGATGGTGTGCTTCGTTATCAGGGTCATTTATGTGTTCCTAAGGTGGGTGAGTTGAGACAACAGATCCTTGCAGAAGCCCATAACTCCAGGTATTCTATTTATCTAGGTGCCACTAAGATGTACCGTGATCTGCGGGAAGTATTTTGGTGGGATGGCATGAAGAGGCATATAGCAGATTTTGTGGCTAAGTGCCCCAATTGTCAACAAGTGAAGGTAGAACATCAGAAACCAGAAGGTATGACTCAAGAGATTAACATTCCTACATGGAAGTGGGAAGTTATCAACATGGACTTCATTACAGGTCTACCTCGTACTCACAGACAACATGATTTCATTTGGGTAATAGTAGACAGAGTCACTAAGTCTGCTCACTTTTGGCTGTTAAGACTACAGATTTGGCGGAGGACTACGCCAGGCTTTACATTAATGAAATAGTCAGGTTGCATGGGTTTCCTTTGTCTATAACTCGAATAGAGGTCCTCAATTTACCTCTCATTTCTGGAAGTCATTTTAGAAATGTCTTGGTACCTAGGTAAATCTCAGCACATCATTTCATCCGCAGATGGATGGTTAGGCAGAGTGTACCATTGATACCTTAGAGTACATGTTGAGATCCTGTATGATCAACTTCAAGGGTAGTTGGGATTATCACCTTCCTTTTATAGAGTTCGCCTACAATAACAGTTACCATTCCAACATTCAGATGGCCCCTTATGAGGCATTATTTTGAAGTAGGTGAAACAGCCTTAATAGGGCCAGATTCGGTTCATGATGCTATTGAAAAAGTTGAGCTCATTAGATATATACTCAAGACAACCCAGAGTCGCCAGAAATCCTATGCAGATGTAAGGAGAAGGGACTTGGAGTTCCAAATTAATGATTGCGTTTTCCTGAAAGTGTCACTTATGAAGGGGGTGATGAGATTTGGCAAGAAAGGAAAGATAAGTCCTAGATATGTAGGACCTTACAAGATCTTGAAAAAGGTTGAAAAAGTGGCCTATGAGTTAGAATATCCAGCAGAACTAGCAGTGGTGCATCTAGTCTTTCACATAACGTTGTTGAAGAAGTGTGTGGGTGATCCAGCATCCATAGTAACATTGGAAAGTATCGCTATGAATGATAGTCTCACTTATAAGGATGTGCCAGTTTTGATTCTTGATCGTCAGGTTCGAAGGTTGAGAAATAAAGAAGTCGCTTCAGTTAAGGTGTTGTGGAGGAATCAGTTCGTAGAGGGAGCTACTTGGGAAGTAGAAGCAACCATGAAGGCCAAGTATCCTCATCTCTTTCCTTCCGATTCCACTCCAGCTTGAGGTAACAGTTCCTTTCCAGTATTTCAGTTACTCATGCGTAATTCAGTCTTTGTATCATGTTCCTTTAGTATTACTTGCATTTTCAGCGTATTTACCTGTTCTTGGAACTTAATTCAGTCAGAAATCAGTGTGTTGTGCTTAGTGGTAGGAATTGCAGCTTTTTTTCCTCATTTATCAGCTAGTTTAGGATTTATTTAGGTTGAATGTTCCCAAGGGGGAGATATTGTAACACCTCAGAAACCATACTTAGAAAATGCATCAGAAAAGCACCAGAACCAGTGAATCACGATAGGGTTCACGGACTGTGAGAGGGACAACGATCCATCGACCTTCCCGTGGACTCAGCACCCTTCCAGCAGAGGTGGACCATGGGGCCCTTCAAGGGCCGTGGACCATCTCATGGACTGTACTGGTACTAGTGGGATCCAGACAGATTCCACCAGGACCAGACGTCAGACCACGGGACCCTTCACGGGCCGTGATTCGGACGACGGACCATGGTGGTGTTCGTAGAAGCTCGTCCGAGAAAACAACAACTACTAGACCAAGGACCACGACCAGCTTAACGGTCTGTGGTCCCTTTGACGGTCTGTCAGAGGGGCCGTGGTCAGCTGCGTCAGACTATTAAGTCAAGGGTCGTTTGGTCTTTTACCTATGTGTTAGACCCTTAACTACGTCATTTAACCCCCTAAACTACGTAGTTTTGGTTAGTTTTAGCCTAGTAACTTAATTATCACTTACCTTAATCAATCATTCACCAAAATCAAGCGAGAACTTAGAGCAAGAGAGAGATAAAATTGAGCAGCCCTTCAGGAAAATGCATCAAGGTTTTCATCAGTTTCAGCCCTAAAATCAAAAGATTTCTCCATGGAATTCGTCACCAGGTATGTGGGATTTCACTGGTGGGTTCCTTTCACCCATTAGGTCCCTAGATTCAGTCAGATTCTTGATTCTCTTATCATGTTTATACCTAGGGTTTCTAGAATTTTAGATTTGTGTTGTGATTCAGCTATTAGACTAATCCAAATCTGATTATCATGTTTTTCGTGGAATTATTGCTTAGTTCTTGCTTGAAACTCAGAACCCTAGTTGTGTAGATTCGTTTAGTTCATGAGTTACACTTGCTAGGTCAGTTTATTCAGACATGCATGCCTCAGTTAAGAATGTTTCATTATCAGTATATTAATGTTGCATTTTCAGTTAACATGTTAAAATCTTGAGCTATTTAGTTTATTACAGTTTTGTTGTATTTAATACATTCTATTGGGAGAAGGCTTACTACTGATTTGGACTAGGGTCAGTCACCCTCATAGTCCTAGAACTACGTGCCCCCATAGGTAAGTCCCTTCTATGGGAATTATACTTAGTGATCACGCCAGTCATGCCTCTATACTCTTGGCAAGGTATATTGGGTGGGTCCTCTCGATGGGGCGTATACATCGGACTCCACATTTAGCTCATGTGGTTTTGTGTCGGTTATTAGTAGCTCCCACAGACAGATTCTAGTGTATTGACCAGGTTATCAGTTACAGTTCAATATTCAGTTTCAGTATGTTATTAACTTGGTCATTACATTCAGGTAGTTCATGTTCAACATGTTTAGCATATTTATCATTGTCAGACTATATCATTGCTTTACCGCTTTGTTCAGTTATATGTTTTATTCAGCTTTATCCTATCATGCATGCTTAGTACCTTTAAAGTATTGGTGCATACTCTGCGCTACATCTTCTCGTGATGTAGGTTCAGGTCTTCAACATTCATATCATGCATATATCGGTTCCCGATCTCCAGTTCAGCAACATCAGTGGTGAGTCCTCATTCTTCTAGGACAAGTGGCATATTATACTTCTATTTTTAGTCTTTCAGTTTTAGGTTTGCTAGAAGTTAGCTGGGGGCATGTACCAACAACTCTAGTCAGTTAGAGGCTATATTTCAAACATAGACAGATTTGACTTTACTTTTGAGTTTGATCTTTCAGTTGTTATTAAAATCATAGTTTCTTATATTCAGATTAGTATTGGCTATTCCCCACTTTCAGTTAATTATGGCTTCAAGCTTCCGCACAGTATTTCTTAATTCAGTTTATCTTAGTATGCTATGATATGCCAGCTCAGGGTTAGCTCGGGGTCACTCATGATACTAGGTCTCGTGTCCACGTCTTGAGGGTAGCTTCGGGGCGTGACATAGGAAGTCTAGCCACTTTGTATCATTTAGCCATCTATTACAATAGAATGAAATTGGGCCTATCCCATACATCTTGTTCAAAAGAAAAATACATGAAAAGGAACTAAAACAATGAAAGTACGTCCTGGAAGCATGAGGACTCACCAAAGCTCGGAAATATATCAAGTCAATCTCTAGCCACAAAACTGATGACCCTGACTGTCGGACCCTACATTTGGGGAAATATAGGCAAGAGTATGCGTTAGTTCAAAACAATGTACCAAGTATTATAGCCATGCATAAAACATTTAAAACATGCTAAAAGGGACATTTCATATCATGACATGCAATTAACCAAGCTAAAACATGATATAAGAGGGTTAGAAAACATACTTCATAAAACCATGGTCAATGCAATGCCAAAATCATCTTTAAAACCTTTGAACTCATATGTGATACTTCTTGAAGTAACCTTAGTTCATTATTCATATTATTGTGGGAATGAGCCTTAACCAACATATAGACCATGTGAGCTATAACATGATCCCCCGGGGTCTCCCATACCGAAAGGGATCGTCCTACTTGCCAAGGTAAGGACAATGAACTTCTAGCTTATGTGGATTCACTAGCTAATCATCCTACAGAGGCACGTAGTTTAAGGGATAATGATATTGCTACAAGAAACCTGGCCTCTACTAATGGGGGAGCTTCCATCTCAAGATATTGCTTCTAGAACCCGACCTCTACTAATGGGAGAGCTTCCATCTCAATATCAATATCCAGTGGGTTCTAAGAATAATTCCCATGGAATAGTCATTTCTTACTTATTCTCATTATACATGGAAAGGTACAACTGAGTATCCAATCCAAGTTAAGTTTCATTAGGATAGCTCCTTATCTTTGATTCCATTAGGTGAGAAAACCTTTCAACCTTAGAATCCTTATTATGTGAGAAAACCTTTCACAATCATGTTTGTATGTATTTATGAGAATGTCCTTTGAACAACACAACAACATCATCATCCTTGATACTTTACTCTCAAAGCATCCTTAAAACATTTACATCGGTTTCATAAAAACAAGCATAATCTCATACTTTGCCCTTTCAAGGTTCAAAGCCTACTTTCAATCACCACATCTAGAAATAAGGATTAGATATGTATTTCATCATAAATTCATGTGATTCTATCACTTCATGCATTCGTTCATAAAACTCCTCTTTCATAACCAAAGACCCACATCATAGCATTATAATTGGAAAATATGGGATTTACATGGGGTCATGGGGATATTATCATAAAATCATAGTAAATCATCAATTCATGCATAAGAAATCATAATTCAATCATTTAAATGAACTTTGAAGAGAACCCATAGTAATTGAAGAAAACCCTAACTCAATTAGGGATTCCTACCTTTGAAAATAGAGGAATTTGGGAACTCCATGGATGAAAACTATCATACCTCAAGTCCAAATGCTTGACTTCAATGGAGGAATTTTGAGACCTTAGCTTGAAACCCTAGGTTGAATCTTCTTCTCCTTCTTCAAGTTTCTAGAGAGAGAAATATTTTTGGAGAGGAATTTGTTCTCCTTTTGTGATTTTGGGAAGAATGACTTAAGTAGGGTAAATTTGAGAGTAAAATACTTATATAGGTATTTAGATGAAGGGTAAAATGATGTAGTATAGAATTAAAATAAATTTGAAAAGACCCTAAAGACCCTGACTTAAAACTGACAAGAAATGCTCGTTGATGCTCGCCGAAGGTCACTGGGTGACTCGCCAAATGGACCCTTGGCTTGCCTAAATTTACAATGAGTTGGCTAAAAATCCAGCCAATTAGTTGATGGGGAAGGGACCTTGGGTGACGTGCCGAATGGAACTGCGAGCCCGACTTGGCTCGCCTAAAGTTCCAGAACCTGGACACTAGAAACAAACCAATAGGTGAGGGTGGTTTCACTTGGCGGATCACCAAGTCAGTCGGCGTCCCCCCCTCTACTTCGTTGAGTTGACTATGGAAGGAATATTTTCCCTTTCTTTAAATCTGAGGTGTTACATTATATCATCAAGTGGGGCTCGATAGTACTAGACAATGAGTTGCAGTATAGAGAGGAACCAATGGTGATTCTTGATTGTGATGTTCAGAAGTTGAGGAAAAAAGAGATCAAATCCGTAAATGTTCAATGGAAGCATCTTCTGATTGAGGAATCCATTTGGGAAACTGATAGGTACACGTGAGACAAATATCCTTACTTGTTTGAGGATGAAAATACAACTCTCTTTTGAATTAGCTCAGGTTTTCTTGTTTGATCAACCAGGGAATATCGATGGTTAAATTAATATGTAATTGTAACGACCCCATTCGGTTGTTAGGGGTAGGTTGATGGTGAAAAAATTGGCCAAAAAACTTTTTGGGTAGTGACTTTAAAATTCTAGGCTAGGCCAATCTTAGACGAAATCTCAGTAAGGAGAGGTCCAGGGAAATCCGTTCATGGGGTGATATGTCTGAGCTTGGATAATGTTTCCTAGTATCTAGGACATTAAGTAATCCTAAGGCCTTTCAGAATCAAATTCAGATAAGTAAAACTCCTAATATTGGATTTGGAGTGAAAGAGCTAGTTTAGAACTTCAAGGTACAAATGTGTGTTGCGAAATGGGGGCTTGGGGGGAGGATTTACGAGGTTTTGTCTCCATGAAAGCCACTATAAAGGGAATAAATGCCTTTATATCAGGTTTAATTGATTCCCTCTATAGCGGGTGGGACGTTATGATGACGCCTATATAGTGGGTTGGGCCGCTATAACTGGGCTAGTCGGGGTTTTCTTTAGAAAAGTCCCAAAAACCTGTTATTTTATGCACCTTCATTCTTGGAACTAATAAGAGTGATTTAAGGCAGTTTCCTTCAGTTTTTCCACCAATCTCTTTGAAAAAGGTATGTTAATTACTTCTCCATTTTGTATTTTGATTCTTGATTCTTAGAATCTAGGTTTTTAATCTTGGGGAATGGGTTTTAACTTTAATTAATGGTGGAAAATACCCTTGTTTGGTAGAATGATCATCAGAATGACCTGGGTTAGGATGTGGTTATAATTTGGGTATTATTAGGCCATCCTAGATTGATTATTGTATTTGTTAATGTTGTTTAGACCAATAATAAGCCAAATTTATAACAAAGGGAAAGCTTTAATTCTTTAGAGATTTTAGGGCTTGATTGAAGGTAGGTGATGGTAGTTGTTTTTCCATTTATTCTATATGTGCTTGTTAACTACGTAGTTAGTAGTGCATGCATTCTACATGATTAGGAAAACTGGAAAGACACGATATAAAATGAAAGATGTTGTCTATCACATTCAATGAATGTGCTACATGAATTTATGGGTTGTCGTGTATCATTATGATTTTTATTGTATTGTATGTGATGATTGGGATGGGTTGCCATGCCGACACATGTTGTTGTTGGAACGGGTACCACACTAGTACATTAACATCTAGAATGGGTACCATGCCGGTACAATGGGCACGAGTACCACATCAGTACAATAACTATGGGAAGGGGTACCACGCCGGTACACTCATAGTTGTATGTGTGGAGTTACATGAGAGAACCATATTAGTTTGTTGTGTTGTGATGATTCATGATGTTTATGCATATATATTCAAGTTGAGGACTGAGATGTCTAGTCTATGTTGTACTTGTGTTTGTAATTGTGTACTGTTTAGTTATTTTTTATTACATAAATATTATGTATGGACTCCCGAACATGAGGAAGACGTTCAAGTGAACTTCAAGCTTAAAGCTTCAAAGTTGCTTTCTAGCACATTTTGTGACTGTTGGAGAGAAAACAAAACTCTTAAGTTTATGTTACCAGATCGATGGGCACTGTTACTGGAACATTGGAGTACTAATGAAAAATTTAAAAAGAGGAGTAAGATTGGGAAGATGGCTCGCGCATCATAAAAGGGAGGCTCTTTGCACACTAGTGGAGCTATTAGCTAGGTTACTAGGAAGGAAAGAATGGTATACTTTCTTAATTTAGTAAAATAATTTTTTTCTTTTTTGATAAGTAGTTTTTGGAGATTAATGAGATCAAATTCTATATATGTTATTTTCAAGAAAAATAGTTGGGTAGACCGGTAGCTGTAGCAGAGATGTTCAAGGTTACTCATGTCAAGAAGAGTACGAACCCCACAGAAGAAGAAAGATGGATTGAGCCACGTGCTCAAGAGACATATGTAAGAACTCCATTCAAACTAATCTTTTTTATTTTTCCTTGTATATATTACATTCTTATTCGTAGAGCTCTTTATTTAAATTACAGAATAGGTATATACGAATATTTCAGGAATATCATAGTACTCTACCTCTTGAGAGTCAGGACAGACCATTTACACAAGAAGAAAACGAGAATCTTTGGAAACAGAGTGCTAGTGAACCGATTAGAGGTTCAATCTACTACTATCCAGAAAAGGCGTATCAGAAGAAGAAGTCTTGGTATTGTGGTTCATCATCCTCAAGCTTCGATGGCGGGGATAGAGAGACAATATCTGCAATGGAGAGTAAGATAGCTTATCTCAATGCCGAGCTTGCTGCTGTAGCCAAAAAAGAGAAGAAGAGAGAAGAAAGAGAGAGGAGGAGATTGCGGCAGCAAATCATATAGAGAATAAGAGGTATGCAGTACTTCAGGCCCAACTAACTTTTCTTTTTGAATCAGGAAGTATTCTTCCTCCATGTCAGACCAGCAGTGATGGATCTGATCAGGAGGGTGATGCGAATGATAAGTCTGATAAGGAGAGTTAGGGTGATGAGAATGATAAGTTTGATAATGAGAGTGAGGGTGATGAGGAGTAGTTGTATCTATTTGACATTTTAGACTTCTATATTTTTGGAATTGTTTGATCGTATTTTAGTTTATTTTGAAGTTGGATGAAGTTTATTTTGAAATAGTTTAATGTATATGTTGAAAATATTGTGTTGTTTTGG
>JAJOOO010028198.1:0-12932 GCA_029582685.1 Solanum piurae
AGACAACTCTGCTACTATTGATTTTCCACTACATATATACATTGCTTTCTCTTTTTAGATATAAGTCTTCTAACAGGGTAATGAGTTTTTTTAGTCCTATTTCAATTGTTCTATGACTGGTATTGCTTAATAAAATTTACAATAGCTTTTCTGATTGTTTATGTACTATGAATTTGTGTCTATCGAGATGCATATGCCCTAAAAAAACTATATACTTTCAAACCGAAATAACAAAAAAAATTGAACCAAACCAACAATAACCAAACCGACGGTTATTTTTTTGATTTGGTTTGGTTTGGTTTTAGAAATTTAAAACCCGATTAATTATGGTTTGGATTTGGTTTTAACCAATAACCGATCCAAACTGAACCATGAACACCCCTAATTGGAATATGCCACTTCATATGTGTTGAGATGGTGTTGCCTGCAATTGAAAAAAAACTGCTAAGAAACTAAGAAAAATAACAAAAAGCACAAATGCTCTAAATTTTTTTGCTGTAATTGTGGACAAACATATCACAATAAAAAAATTGTAGAAATATTCAAAATAAAAGATGAGGCATAATTTTACACATTACTTAGCTAGACCTTAGTCATTTTATTAAGAGTAACCTTTTCAGAAGATTGTTAAATTTTCAACATTTTGTTGGATATAAATTTATTTCTGGATATGTTTGTTGTTGTTGAGTAAAATACATAAAAAACTTTGATAGGTCATATATTTCTGTATATTGATTGAATAAATTGAATTTTTTGACAATTTGTATGCATGTTGTTTGAATATCTTAGTAATATAAATGGTGCTCAGAGTGTCTTAAAAAAAATATTAAATTAGCTATGTGTTGAAAAAGTTTGTGCATACAAATATCCTTAAACAAAATTTAAACTCTTGTTCTCTGTGACGAGTCTCCAGTTTCTCTTGTTCTCTGTGACAAGTTTTGTTTTTGCCGCTATTGAAATTTTTTTGCCTGATGGCCTCATCATCAAACACCAATGATAACTTCACTGTTCCACTGGAGGAGATGTACTCGAATCTGAATCTAAATAGCACAGATGGATGCTTGGAGTATCATGAACTGCCAAACACTAGCTCTGTCAATGGATCTGTGAATCGGTTGATGTGGTGCGTCGTGTGCCGCATTCTTACTGACAAGCCTGTGACAATGATATTTTTTCAAGATGCCATGGCACAAGCATGGATGCTTGGGGAAGGCATGACAATGAAAGATCTTGGCAACAATTGTTTTCTCATCCAATTTTATCATGAACGAGACTTCACCCGTATCACGAGTGACGGACCTTGGAACTCAACCAAAGCATGATTCTAATGCAACCATTGGAGCCTAATCAAAATCCCAGACAGATACAGTTGACAACTATGGAGTTATGGGTTCAAATCCATGATATCGTCTCTGGTTTGCGTTCAGAAATTGTGGCGCGTGACATTGGAAATTTTCTGGGGGAATTTGTCCGTGATGATTCCAAGAATTATGATTTGTTTTGGAGAGACTACATGCGTGTTAGGGTTCGTATGGATATTCGCATACCATTAAAACGCAAGATGCAAATTAAGGTTCCTGGAGGGGATGGGATTACTCTGACTTTTAAGTATGAACGTCTTGGCACCTTCTGTTTCTTTTGTGGACTAGTAGGCCATTCAGATAAATATTGTCGAGGTTTGTATCGCATATCAGGTATAACTCGTGAACAATATTTGTTTGGCTCATGGCTAAGAGCAGACACTAGAACATCACGTCCCATGGCCGGAGCACGGTGGATTCGACCTACCGCCAGTGAACAAGAACGTGAAATTCACAACAAGGAAGATCCTATTTTCTCGCCTGAAATTGCTACGCCTAAATTTTCACCTGTAAATCAACCATTTCAGGCACCAAATCATGAAACTTATTCGGAGAGAAATAAGGAAATTGTTAACAAAGCGCATATGATGGAGATGGAAAGGACCTTAATTCTTGCGAAAAAAAGGCCACGAGTTGAGGGAATCAAAACTACTGAAGAGTGTGAACTAAACAAAAATACTGATAATGATCAATTAATTGTTCTTGATCCAAAAAATGGGCTGACGGCGGGTACTGGGATCCAGACCCGCCAGACATTATGAGTTCCCTATCTTGGAATTGTCGTGGGCTTGGGAACCCACAAACAATTCAGGAATTGAAGGACATGGTTTCTTCTAAGCATCCCAGTCTCATTTTCCTTCAAGAAACGAAGACAGGTTGGTCCAAGATGAATCAAATTCGAATACAGCTAAATTATGAAGGCTTGTTTGTTGTTGATCCAGTAGGCTCTAGCGTTACTTTGGAAGGAAAAAAACTCATGCTCACTAATTAGCTACCATAGGCACATTATTGATGTGGAGGTTCATTTACCAGGTGTTCCAGCATTTTGCTTTACAGGATTTTATGGCTACCCAGGATCGCACCAAAGACGCGCCTCATGGAATCTATTAAAATCACTCAAAGATAGATCTCAGCTCCCATGGTGTATTGCTGGTGACTTCAATGATATATTGGATTATGGTGATAAATTGGGTTGGATTCAACAACCTGAATGGAGAATAAATGGGTTTAGAGAAGCGGTGAATTTTTGTAATCTTTTTGATCTTGGATATGTTGGTAACCGATTCACCTGGGAACGTTTCCGGAACTCACACAATTGGGTAAGGGAGCGATTAGACCGTGCATTAGCCAATAAAAGTTGGAAAGCGAACTTTTCGAATGCAAAAGTTTATCACATTGAATCTGGTTCTTCAGATCACGTAGGGATTTTTTTGAATTTGGGACTGAAAGTTATTTTTTATGTGGCTAAGCCCTTTCGCTTTGAGAGTTCTTGGATGAAGGAAATTGACGTTAAACAAGCGGTTCAGATAGCATGGGAAAAAGGAAGGGGTATGCCTATTGATGAAATGATTAAACGTTGTGGAGAATACTTGCATGAGTGGGGGAAACACAAAAAACAGCAGTTCAAAGCTAAATTGAAAGAGACCAAGGCACATATGACTCTCTATAAAAATCGCACCGATCGTTATCATATGCATCTGTTTAATATTGCCAAATCAGCATATTTGCAAGCCCTTGAGAAGCAAAATATTTACTGGAAGCAGAGAGCCAAACAACTTTGGTTGAAAGAAGGTGATGCAAACACAAAATACTTTCATCTCATGGCTTCCAACAGGCGAAAGAAGAACACGTTTACTCAGTTGAAGGATGAAACAGGCCAATGGCGTGATTGGGATAGTGGACTGGAGGGCGTGATCTCTAGTTTTTTTAATTCACTATTCACATCCGAGCAAGGAGACATGAACTCTATTCTCGACAAGATTGAGGAGAAAGTTACATCAGCTCAAAATGAATCCTTGAATCGACCTTTCACCATAAACGAGGTAAAGGAGGCCGTTTTCGACGAATGCGATACTAAATTGTGTCAATAACAGTGGAGTCATTCCAGGAAATAATTTTACTAAAATTATTTTGATTCCAAAAAAGAAGCAACCCGAGCTAGTTTCTGATCTAAGACCAATTTCTCTGTGTAATGTCATTGATCGTGTAGTTTGCAAGATGTTGGCAAATCGCATGAAATCTTTCTTGAAGGATTGTATTGCTGAATCCCAGAGTGCATTTATCCCTGGAAGATTTATTCTTGATAATTCCATGATTGCTTTTGAGGTTAATCACTATTTAAAAAGTAAAACACAGGGGAAGACGGGATTTGTTGCTTTGAATGGACATGAGCAAAGCTTATGATAGAGTAGAGTGGAATTTTCTGAGAAATATGATGATAAAGATGGGATTTTCGTCGGATTGGATTACAAAGATCATGAAAATGGTTTGTACTGTATCTTACCAAATATCTCATGCGGGCAAGAACTTTGGTGATATCATTCCATCACGAGGCCTTAGACAGGGAGATCCTTTATCACAATATCTCTTCATCATTGTAGCAGAGGGACTTCAGCTTTATTAAGTGCTTATGCCCACCAAGGCACTCTTCATGGAGTGAAAGTCACTCCGCAGGCTCCACCTATTACTCACCTCTTTTTTGCAGATGACGCCTTATATTTTTTTAAAGCTATAGAATCGGAGGCAAATGTTATTAAACAGTGTCTACTGCTCTATCAAGATGCCTCTGGCCAGCAGGTTAACTTTCATAAATCTGAAATATACTTCAGCAGAAATACCACAGAAGAGGTGAAAGATGTTATTGCGTCAATTTTGCATGTTAAAAAAGTTGATAAACCAGGACAATATCTTGGATTGCCAGCTAGTGTGGGACGCAAAAAGAAGGAGGTATTCAATTTTATCCTAGACAAGGTGCGTGCGAAACTTCAGAGTTGGAAACGCTCAATCCTTTCAAGAGCGGGGAAGGAAATATTACTGAAAACAGTTGTCCAGGCTATTCCAAACTACCTCATGTCCCTTTTTTCCTTGTCGATCGACACATGTCTTACCATTGAGCGTGCCATGAATGACTTTTGGTGGCGAAATGGAGGCAATGAAGGATCGGGAATCAAGTGGATGTCATGGGAAAGAATGAGCAAGCAGAAGGAGGAAGGTGGCATGGGTTTTCGAAGAATCCAACATGTAAATACGGCACTCTTAGCAAAAACAGGTTGGTCGATCATGACTCGCCCTGAAGCTCTTGTTAGCCGTGTTTTTAAGGAATATTACCGCCAGTCTGAATTTCTTACAGCAGGAGAAGGATCAAATCCTAGCCTTATTTGGCGGTCCTTATGTGCTTCCAAGTATCTTCTTCAAAAAGGGTCTGTAAAGCGTATTGGTAATGGCCTCATTACTAGGATCTTTAATGATCCATGGCTACCGATGGGGCAATCATTGGTTATTCATAGTACCCCCAATGAAGAATTGTTGGAGTTGCGTGTGGCAGATATTATTGATTGGTATACAAGAACTTGGAATACTCATAAGTTGGAGACACTCTTCTCCATTGATGAGATAGATTGCATTAAGCGAATTCCATTGGGATTTACATTACGGGATGATCAATGGATGTGGAAATTTGATAGAAAAGAACGATACACCGTCAAAAGTGGATATTCGGAGCTGCACAATGCTACTTCACCTACCCCAAACAGACAATTTTGGCGGAAAATCTGGAAATTGAAGATGCCTCCTAAAGTGTTAAATTTTGTTTGGAGAGCTTTGAATGGTGTTCTTCCAACTGGGGATACCTTAATGAATAAGAAGGTTCTTCAATCCGATGTATGTCCAGCATGCCTCCAAGGGACAGAAACAATATTGCACTGTTTGGTCGAGTGTAATGCGACAAAACAAATTTGGCTTAAATCATCATTGGGATGGAGACAATCTGGGTCGTTGCTCTTGGATTGGCTTAAGTCATTTATTGATATCGTGACTCTTGACCAATTACATGAAGCAATCATGATCTTATGGGAAATTTGGAATGCTAGAAATAGCCTTGTTTGGAAGGGAATATCTTTACGACCTGAAATTGTTATCCAAAAGGCTGCCCGATTTTGGCAAGATTGGACTGAAGCACGACAAATAACGTCCAGTTCCATTGCAGGAGAACCTGATTCTGTAACAAAATGGTGTCCTCCTGGTGAGAACATCTTTAAATGCAATATTGATGCTTCGTGGGATCTTGCTTCTGGAATAATCGGAATTGGTAGGCTAGTTCGGGATTCTCATGAAAGCTTCATCAGAGGCCGCACTAGTCGGTTAGGAAGACAACAGGATCCACTTATGGCCGAGGCATTGGGTGTTCGAGAAGCACTAAGCTGGCTAAAGGAACACTTTGTAGCAGCCCCGATAATTGTAGAGATGGACAATCTTTTGGTTAAACAAGACCTAGAAAAGGCCTGCGAAAATTACTCCTACTTTGATGTTATTATTCATGATTGTAAAGCACTATGTGTGGCTTTACTTCTATTTCTTTGTCTTTCGTTAAAAGATCAGCGAACTAGTGTGCCCACCAGTTTGCTCGGGCTTCAGGTTCTATGACTGATGCTATGGAGTGGATAATAGACCCTCCATCTTTGATTCATGATGTACTCAACTTTGATTTGATCAATAATTAATCAAAATGCTTGATTCAAAAAAAAAAAAAAAAAAGTTTGTGCATAGAATTTGAATATTTTGTATTCTATGGTAAGGCGGAATTATAGATAGTTTGTTTTTTGTGCAAATGAGTGAAAATTGTATTATCTAGTTTGTATTAAAAATGTATCAAATTTGATATATGTAAAAAAAATTGTGCATAGGATTTAGGTATTATAGATATTTTGTATTACAAAATGTATTAAATCAGTTGTGTTAAAAAGGTTTGTGCATAAAATTTGGGTGTTATTGATAGTTTGTATTCTGTAGTAAGACACAAATGAATAAAAGTTATATTATAGATACTTTGTATTAAGAAAAAATTAAATCAGGTATGTATTAAAAAGGTGCATGGAATCTGAATATTATAGACACAATTTATATTTTGAGTTAAGGCACAAATGTGTTTAATCTGTGTTATAGATATATCATTTGTATTAGAAAAAATATTAAATAGATTATATATAAAAAAGGTTTTTGAATAGGACTTGGGTATTATATATACTCTGTATTAAAAACGTATTAAACAAAAAAAGTCATTTGAAATTCAAAAAATCAATTGAACTCTAAGGGAAAAATTATTTTTAAAAACTTAATTTTTAAAAGAAATTAAGAATGCTTAGAGTTAATTTCAAAAGATTTAAACAGGAAAATGATTTGAAATTTCAAAAAAGGGTACGGGACTCACATTTCCGTTTCAAGAAAATTTTTAGGACACTTGAAACGTTCTCTAACATGCGATTATCCAACGACTTAAAATATTTGGTTAATTTTCAAAGAAAATATTGACATGCAAAATATATTTAAGGAAGCAATTTATTTTCACACTCAAAACAATTTTGAAAGGAGCACATATTGTCCAAAAATGACTATATAAAAAAACTTTTGAATTCCTTAGAAGGATTGACAATTTGAAAACAATTTTTTATAAGTAAGAAATTCAACCATAATTTAATTGGATAAATGTACAAAAATAAGATTTTTTTTTGAAATATTGTTATAAATAAACTAATCTCTAGGATAATTCATCTTTTGAAGAATTTGAACTAAGTTAAAATCAAATAAAATAAATAAGAATTAAATATAGTAAATACAATAAAAAGAAATAAAAATTGGGCCCAAGTCTGATTTATACCCGTATTGGCCAGTACTTGGGCCTAATTATGATGATTTTGGCCCAAATATTTTTATCCTAAATTCGGAGGTGAACTCTGCTGAACTAAAATAGTCTTCGGCCCATTTTCCTTTCTCTTGAACATGTTATTTAGTCGTTTTGACTGCTGCTACTAAAATTTTGGGGTTTTGGCCCATTTCTCCATTGTATACAATGTATACATTTTGATGTATAATGCTATAATCCATGTATTTTAGCTTTCCTTTCGCCCTGTATATTAACTTCCTTTGGACTTGTTCACGGCTTCCAATTTTATGACGAGGCAGACTCGAAGAAAGGTATAGCTGGATCTTCATGGCTCAATCGAGATATAGAAGGAGATGAGATAAGAGTCCATTGGACTCAACATGAAGGAGTTCACAAAAAGAGAAAGAGTAATCGGTATATGAAACTCTTTAAGCAACTTATAAAGAAAACACAAAAACTAGATAGGAAGAAAACTGACCAAATTTCAAAAGCCAGTGGAACCAAGTAGATAAATAAATGTGATAATATTATGATCAGGCCACGTGACTAGTTAAGTTAGAATAAAAATTGAACAAGTTGGGGAAGTCATATTTGATAACTAAAACAACAAAATCACAATTTTAAATAGAGACAATCAGTGACTTTAATATATATTAAGAAACATAGAAATCTTTTGAGGAAACGAACACTTTAAAAATGAGACCAAATTCACTAGTTCAAATATGATTCAATCAATTGTAGCATTTGCTTAAAAGTCTAACTTAAACAACCATATTCTGGTTAAAATAAACTCATTATCGCATACATAAATTAGTGTCATAACGCAAGAAATTACACACGCAATACTTATAAGAAGTTGTAGCCTTAAATCTTAGTATAGTGAAAAGTTAATGACAAAAAATTTATATTTCAAACAAAGAGTAAAGAAACAAAGTTCATGACCATTCTTTAGAGCGATAAACATGTTATTTAGAAGTCTGCCCAACAATTTCAGCAACTAACTAAGACAAGAAACAGATACTACCCTTGACACACTTATAAGAACTTAACCCTTTCCACAAGAAGAAACTTCAGAGTACTTAGAGAGGTCAAAAATCTGAATAGGCCAACATGCTGAGGCAACTTGAAAAGAGAAATAGACAACAACTTTAAAAGAAAACAAAAACTAAAAGAGAAATAGACAACAACTTTGAAAGAAAACAAAAACTAAGAATAAACCAAGATCTGAAAGGAAAACAAAATCCACATTTCATATTAACTCAACTACAGGTAGTAAGCAATTGTCGACCAAAATTTAGACAACATGAAGGAAGAGACTTGATTCAAACATGTCATTTTAATCAATGAGACAATAATGAGACCAGAGAATGGAGAAATGATGTTGTTGAAACCAGAAAACAAATATAAGACAACATACTATTACCACTTTAACTGATTTTGAGCGTTTGCACCTATTTAAAGAAAACGACAATCAACAACAAACAACAAAGGGCCTGATGCTTAAAGGTATAGGCAAAACATGTTTAACAATGTTAATGTCACACCCCAAGGCTATCCCCTTGACGTAAAATGAGACCTAAGATCATGAGTGACCCCAAGATAACTTTGTGTCTGGCATATATCAAGCATACTGAGAATGATTGAATAAGACATGTACTATGCGAAAGCTAAAACAATGGATAACTGAAAGTGGGGAAAAACCCAACTAGTCTGAATATATAAAATATAATGAAAGTCTAGTGATGACTGAAATACCACTTAACAACTCAAGTTGCATCTACTACATACTATATCTGAAAAAGCCTCTAACTAAGTTGAGTTGCTGGGACATGCCCCAACTAACTCTATCAAAAACTGAAAACTGAGAGCAAAGACTAAAATGAAAGCATGTCTATTGTCCTCAGAATATGAGGACTCACCACTAAAGCTGCTGAATGCGGACTGAGAATCGATCTAAGCGTGATCTGAATGCTGAGTACCTGAACCTACATCATGAAAGGATGTAGCGCAGAGTATGCGTCTGTACTTGGAATGTACTGGCATGCATGATATAGATACTAAGCTGAACAAAGCATAACTGAGCAATGACATAAACTGAGCAAGAATGTAAATACTGAAGCATAGCTGAAAAGTTAAGCTAAATGCAATGACTAAGTACTAATCATGAAAATAACATGCTGAATTGAATGCTGAAGTATATATTGAAAATCTGGTCAAATGCACTACGAGTCTGACTGTGGGAGTTACTATTAGCCGACACAAACCACGTGAGCTAAACATGGAGTCCGATGTATACGTCCCATCGAGAGGACCCAATACACCTTGCCAGGGATATAAAGGCATGACTAGCATGATCACTAAATTTAATGCCCAACAGAGGGGACTTATAATCTTACACGGGCACGTAGTTTTGGGACTATGAGGGTACGCTGAATCCTAGTCCAACTCGGTGCTAAGTCTACTCCCAACTAAATATGTATATGACTAAAATGTAACTGAAATACTGAATAGCTCAAAATACTGACATGCTAACTGAGAATGCAAAATTTATATACTAAGAATGTGACATTTGAAATCTGGAGCATGGTTTTTTGTTTAACTGACCTAGCAAGTATAATTCATGAACTAAGAGAATTTACACAAACTAGGGTTCTGAATTTTATACAAGGAATTATGCAAAGTTTCCAAGAAAACATGTTATTTAGACTATGGATTCTATAGCAGCTGAAATCACAACGAATCCCAAGATTTTACAAACCCTAGGCTAAACAAGCTATGTAGAATCAAGGAACTGACTGAATTTTAGGGACCTAGTGGATGAAAGGAATCCATTAATGAAATCCCACATACCTGGTGACGAAAATTACGGAGAAATCCAAGGAGCTGAACTTGAAGAAAACCTCTTGCTTGTTCTTGAGAGGGCTGATCGACTTTCCTCTTCTTTTTACTCTAATTCAGGGGATTTTTGGATAATAAAGATTTTGATTAGGTTCTGACTAGATTATTAGGTTAAGACTGAGTAAAACGACGTAGTTTAGGCATCAAACGACGTAGTTTAAGTGCCTAATGCATAGGGAAAAGGACCAAAATGACTCTGACTTAAACTGACGAGTGCCATCTACTACAGGACTGACGGGCCGTTGTTTAAACTACCAATCGTCATTTGGGGTTGTCGTTCATGCTCTGCTTAACAAGGATTCATTAAAACGAGCATAACTTTTTACTCCGAGCTTGGATTTTAGCAAACTCGGTGGCGTTGGACAGAGGATTCAATTATACTTAATTTGATAGATCATGAGCCACCTAATTCATTTTGTGCTAAAAGATATGACCGTTTAAAATTGACCCAACAACCATTTTCTTCTTAATAGCTACTGACCCTCACCTACGGTGAGTTCTACGATCTGTAGGTCCAACCATGGACCATACTGGTCGATCGTGGGTGGGATCAGAGACCATCAAAATTTTGACCTTAAACGACGGACCCCACCTACGGTCCGTGGGTGGTTCCGTTGGTACTTACACCAGTTTTATGAAAACTAGGATTTTCTCCATTTTGAGATCCGAGGTGTTACAGTTAAGTTGGCAGATTAGGATGATAAGTAGAATATATGCATAACTACTAACCTAAACTTTAAACAATGAAAAGAAAACAATAGAATTTATATTGGTTAGCTTTTTAACCCATTTTTTTTGGCCTTAAATGATTACAAATAGAAAACTTTAATTTGCTCGACATATAAAATAACAAACAAAACTTAAAATTTAGAATCTTCAATAACACAAGGCATCATCTTGAACGTTAAACCAATACAAAAATATGCATGTTAGGTTCGACAAGGTTTAAACAAAGGAAAAACAAGCTCAAACACATTTCGACATTTTGACTTAAGTTAGACACTAGTCAATGATAATGATAAACAATCCATTTTCATGACTAAGATTAGAAACAAAGGAAGAAGAAACAAACACCTCAACTTCATAGTAGACATGTGATTTAATCAATAAAGAAAGGTTAGTGTAATGAGATATTGATGCTCAAACTGACATGACAGAGGAATTTAAAAAGTTTATAAGTTCATGCAAGAGGATGATCTGCTAAAACCACGATTCATGATAATATGAAATAGCAACTAATTTATCAAAAACCTCTGGATCAACACAATTACAATGACTATCAGCTCTAACATAGAGCACAAACAAACTAGAAAGGAAAGTTTAAAAGAAAATGAGAAGGTACCTCTTTTGGCGCAACAAACGAGGACAAACAAGCTTGAGCTTCTCACAAACCTTTCACCACCAGTGGAGAATTCTGACGAACTCCAGAGAATGATGAATAAAGCAAGAAAGAAAGATTAAAACAAACTCAAGACATTTTCAAATTCAATCCGTAAGAGGACCCTTTTAGCTTAGATTTTTGGCTCCCTATTTGTAACCTTATCGTTTATCCCTATTTCATAGAATCTCTTCGTATGTTGTCTCACAAGCAATTGAGGGATTGACCATATGAATTGATAATTTAGCCAAATGAATTAAAAAGTTAGCCAAATTGAGTTAATTTAAATAATTCATCTAATATTTAAATAAGACGAATTAATATTAATTAATAAGTTTCTTAACTTGACAAAATTAAATAATTATCTTAAATATAAACTAATTAACTCAAAAACATAACTATTGATCAACCTAATTAACTAAATATTTAATTAAAAAATGAAATCCTTTTAGACGATTTTTGAATATTCATAAAATATACTAATTATATGCATAATTTATATAAAAACATATATATTATTTAAAAGTTATAAAAATAATTCAAAAAAATATTTTTAAATTTTATAAAACTAATTATTTCAAATTGTTTTAAATGGAAAGAGCTCGATATATGTATGCCTCCCTCCATGTTTTCTCCACCCCGATGGTGAATATATAGTAAGTCACTTGGAATGTATCATAAATTATCAAGTGTGCCTTCTTTACTATGAGTTTCTTGGTGGTGGGATCAAACCCTTAACAACAACTTGTAATTGAACGTTCTATAATTTTTTTCATGGATGAATTAGGAAGAAAGACATGCTCTCTTGTGAATGGATTACAAATAGCAACATCTCCTTAATTGTTCCACATACAAACTATGCCATTGATAGATCCTCAATTTTGATCAAGATTTCAAAAACATGGATCATCCAAGTACTTGAAGTGACAAGAAACACAAGTTACATCATCTTGTCATAAATTGTGTATGACATATTTGTCCTTCAATGCTATGTAACACACAAGAAATTGATCTACACGACTTTTTTCGACGTGCTTCAATGAATAAGGGTTCTGATGTAAAAGAGTCAAAGAATTCCAAAACGCACCTAAGCAACATTAAAGACTTGTCACGAACTTGTTTCGAAATTGTAAAAACAACCTCGTGGGGAATGTTTGAATTACCCATGGCTACAATATTCTTCTTATTGGTTGTGGCAAATGACCATATTATACAGTATAATGTGAAGGCCAATTTACATACATAATGTATTATATATTCTTATTTACGAGTTATAACACATCTTTTACTCTTACACAGATTGGCCTTATTCCTCTTACAAGAAATATCTAAATACATATATAAAATATTTCTAAAATAGTTTTAATGTAATAACATATAAATTAATTTGAATAATTTTTGAATATTTGAAATTCAT
>JAJOOO010028200.1:0-11853 GCA_029582685.1 Solanum piurae
AGTTCCAAATATATAGGAAATTCAGCTTGTCCAACTATCTCCTATTTCTTCTTCTTCTACTTCTTCTCTTGATCGTCCAATTTCTATATTTAGTTAGAGATTGCAACATCGTTACTTCAAGATATCATCCAGCATTATTTAAAAAAAGGTGCTTATGTTGATAAGATTGAGGATGGCAGTGTTTCTTCGCTGCATATACCAGAGTCAAAGGAACATTTCTCGACTCAATCTCATTAGCATATTCACCTTATCCTTCATATTACCGGAGACCATATAAGGAGTCCCTATTCCCATCCCACAGACGATGTGGGACTCCAACAATAATGTTGCAATCTTTGAAAATCATTGATTACTATATATGTCCAGGAAATTCTCGAATACACTTTCCTCCTCAGTCGATGCTTGCTTCTTTCAAGATAGCATGAAAGGAATGTTTTTGGATCAAACGTAATTAAATAGACAAAAACTTCCACTAGTATGTCCACATCCAATATAATATTTTTTGTAACCACTAACCCTTGCAAAATGAAAAGACACACTTCTACATAATTCACTCTTCCGATATAATATTTTAGGTAGGAATATACCCTTTAACTTGATCTCATTTCACATAAAAAAAGGGGTGTTTGGTGGTGAACTTGCCGGATCTCAACGGAGCTCCGGTGAACTTGTCACCGAAAAATTATGAACACTTAAAGAAATTTCTATAAGACTAAAAAATTTGAAAATTACACTCATTCTCTAAAATCTTATCCACCACCACTAACTTAATGACCAAGAAATTCTTTAAATAGAAAAATGAAAATTGTCATAGTACGATACTACTATCTTAAAATCGTGGGCCAAAACCACTTGTTAATAAAATATTTTTGTATGCAATCTTATCCGTATTTAAATATATTTCTAGACTACATAAAAACCACAAAAAATGAATATTAATAAAAGTAACAAATAAAATGAATTTTAACAAATATAACGAATAAAATGAATGGCATGTAAAAATGCAATTTATATAAAATAATGATTTAATGAAACACAGGTTATTCACAACATATTCAATGGATTGTGACAAAAAATAACGTAATTAAAAAATTTCACTAATAAAAATCTAAAATTTTGAAAAATAAGGAGAAGAATCTATAAACTTATTTAAAATTAGAAAAAATGCAATTTGTACAATTGAATGAATAAAACTTAAAAGTTACTAATTTTGAAAATGTTAAGCCAAAATTGAGTGTTAAGAACAAACATTTACATCCTGGTCAAGAAACAGTTCAAGGAATAATGTGACAGAATCTAAGAGTAGCACCATAAAGGAAAAGAAAGCCCCCTATCCAACATATTGTGCATCTAGATTACTAAGAAGAGGATAAATGCATATGTTGCTTGGCCTTTCCTAAAATATTGTCGCACACATACCCAATGATATGTTTTATAAAACTTACATACCCGGAAGTTGCAATTGTTTGACATATCGAAGCTAATTGGACATACCGATTGTTTGCATTAGCTCATTAGCACATAACACCTAGAAATATTTGTCCAATCATCTCTTCTATATTTCTCCGGTGCTAGAAGCAACCTATTCGAAAAATACAGAAGAGATGACTCGAGAGATATTACTTAAGGGTTTTAAATTTATAGACACCATTGCTTTTCAACAGTCTTCAGTCAATGAATTAGGCAAACCATATCCAGAAGGACAGGAAGAGAACATGAGACATGTAAATATATGGAATTTGGACCTAGCTCAATACCAAAAAGCTAGTTCGTGAAGGGGGATTGCTCGAGTCCATATAAGCTGACCACTAATTCATTCTCCAACCAATGTGGGATCTATCCCACTCTAACAAAACCACAAAAGTACCGTGAAACTCCAAGTGTGTAGGAAATTCACCTTGTCCAACTATCTCCTATTTCTTCTTCTATTTATTCTCTTGATAGTCCAATTTATATATTTAGTGAGTGATTGCAGTATCGGTACTTCAAGATATCATCTAGCTTTATTAAAAAAAGAAAATTAATATGTTAGAAAGACTAAGGATAACAATGTTCCTTTGCCTCATATACCAGAGGCAATGGAACATTTACCAACTCAATCTCATTAACATATTCACCTAATTCTTTATATTACCGAAGACCATATAAGGTGTCCATATTATCATCCCAAAATTAATCGATGTGGGACTCTAACAATAATTTTGCAATCTTCGCAAATCATTGATTACTATATATGCCCAGGAAATTCTCGAATACACTTTCCTCCACAATCGGTACTTGCTTCTTTCCAGATCTACAAGAAAGGCTAGAGCATGAAAGGAAAGTTTTGTTCTTGATAATATATGGAACTTATGTTTTAAATTTAAGCTTATATGGTGTATATTTGAGTGTTAGAATTTGAAGAACAAAAACTATCAGACAAACATGACTGAAATTTTATAATGCTCTCCCTTAGGTCCCATGGTTTTACGAAAAAAGAAAACAACAAAGAATGTCATAAGTGCATTAACTTCATTTATAATTTTAAAAAAAATTATTTCTACATATAAAGATATTCATCAAACATTTTATCAATGTGCACAAGGTAATGTGAACTACATATATTCTTGGGTAAATCTTTACAAACTTATAACAATGTTAAGTTTTGTATCAATTGTCACAAAACACAATCTCGCAAAAAATTCTAGATACGCTTTTGTTTAGCTCTCCTCTAGTGCTTTTAAATTTTAAAAAATCATAAATCCATAAAAAAAAAAAGTTCAAACATTTCAATACCTATATCAGTAGAGACATATAACTCACCTTTTACAGAGAGATCACATCAAAATGTAGTTTGTGTGAGTCTTTATTTTCTCTATTGCAGCTTTGATTGTTGAGTTTGTGTGAGTATATTGCATTGAGTAAAACTCGCACAAGTGTACGTGGCAAGAAAAGAGACAAGATGACCTCGGGACTTGGAAGAGGAAGATAAAATAGTACAATCGGATCTCAAGCCACTAACGTGGACAAGAAGAATAAGAGGAGACAAGGTGTTAGGAGATTCAGTTGTGCGGACGAGCCTCATATGGAGATGAGCTCTATAGGAATATCGGTTGACATTATTAAATGGCACCACCACGTGGTCCTATATCATGTGAAAACAACACGAGAACATGAAACATGTAAAGCTATGGCATCTGGACCTAGCTCAACCCCAAAAAGCTAGCTCACGAGGGGGATTGTCCAGGTTCATAAAAGTAGATCACAAGTTCATTCTCCAACCAATATGGGATCTAGCCCACTCTAACTAAACCACATAAGTATCGTGAAAATCCAAGTAGATTAGGGATCGAGACAATAATAGTTCCAAGTATATAGGAAATTCACCTTGTCCAAATCTCTCCTATTTCCTCTTTTACTTCTTCTCTTGATCGTCCAATTTCTATATTTAGTGAGAGATTGCCACATCATTACTTCAAGAAATCATCCAGCATTATTAAAAAAAAAAGAAGTTAATGATGTTAATAAGATTGAGGATTGCAATGTTTCTTTGCCGCATATACCAGAGTCAAAGGAACATTTCCCAACTCAATCTCATTAACATCTTCAACTAATTCTTTGTATTACCGAAGACCATTGTTTTATTTAAAAATATATATTCAGACTGGTTTAAGAGTAGCCACTTAATTTTTAAGAAAAATCAAGAAAACTACCTTTTCAAAAGATCAAAACAGAAATCTAATGAAAACTTAAAAAGGGGTTCGATGTTCTTATTAGCATTTCGGAAAGGGTTTGGAAGCACCCGAAATTCCCGCTAATAAGCGGTTATCCGGTAATTAACTATTTGGCTAAAATAATTTTAACTTAATTTGAATTGAACAATTGTTATAATTAGGATGACGAACCAAATCTTCATAATTCAACCCCACAATGTCTGGAGTGTATTGAAAGTCCTTGATTGCATTCATAACTTCATCTCTGATGTTTTTCTCAGCCTTTCCTTTCATGACCTTCCACTCCTTCTCCTTCTTCTCATAATGATCGGGTTCAAAATGTGTGGTAAAGGGAGGGTACAATTCAGGCGATATTGGAAAATGAAATGCAGGTTTTAGAGGTACGGGTTGAGTGGTAGATGGGGTTTGGACAATTTGAGTAGGGATTTGATGGATCAGAGGAAAATTCTGGAAAATGTTGGTATTTGGATTTTGAGAAGTAGGTAATTTTTGGTGTGAGGAGCTAGCATAATGTGGGTTAGGGGTGGTTAAGTCAATGATGGGAGGTTTTGGAATCGTAGCGGTGGATGAATTATTTGGAAAATATTCGGATATTTGATCAGAAGTAGGAAAATAGAGTGGAGGCCTTTCGTTATCTGGAGTAGGAGTGTTGGCAATGATAGCCAAATTCATCAAATCTCGGGTCTTATCCATTTCAGCAATCTGTTGGAACAATTGCGCGATCAACTTGTTTTGTTCAGCAATGATAGGGTCATTCACAATAATTTCATTCAAATCAGTATTCTCAACATTTTCAGCCATTTTTTCTTTGCCTTTGGACAAACATTGGTTGGAGAAGGAATCTTTGGAATCTTTGGACCTTGTGAAGTATGGGTGTTCAGCTATTTTCTCAACACAGATCAGTTTTGATTACCTGACAAAGAAAAACAACTCAAAGGCAAATGTGTTAGTCTGTGTCAATGATAAATAATACAAAATATCACACACATTACTATAAACACATAAGAGTTGCTTTATTTGAAGATAAACTAGCCCACATATATAGATAAATGACTAAATAGACAGGAATTTGTCTATTTGATTTTGAGCTTAATGAATCAGAAATGTCGACTTGAGTCGAGACAAAGTTGATTGTATTGTCGTACTTCTTATTTTCGATTGAGATGAACTTTCAATCTCTTGGCAAGAGTGGAAAGAAAGAAAAAAATAGAATTTCTCAAAAAATTGGGATCGAACCTTGAAAGGCTACCTACGTATCTCACAAAAGAGAATTCAGGTCCTACGTAGTTCGACCCTTGAACCTATTTTCGATTTGAGACGATGAATCTTTTTTTGATATGAGAGTAATATTTGAAAAAATGAAATTCAAATTTTGTTGGGAAACTAAAGACTCGAAGAGTATTTGGACGCACTTTTGATTGTGACTTGATATTTATGCTTAAAGGGTTCTAGAAAATAATTCGAAGAGGAGTGAGCTAGAATATCTTCAAATAAAATAACATATTCACACAAGCAGTTATAACACATAAGCAAATATTGCGCGTTCTAAACTAATATGTGACCCTTTTGTGCCAAGGATAGGCCTAGCGATTCGAAGGATGTATAATGTCGTTTGAAACATAGCATTGCCTCGAAACCCAAATTTATACAAATTTTATGAATAAAACTGAAAAGGGATACATAATAGGATACAAAATAATCAGTCCCGCGTAGGGGTACAATCCTAAACTGTGTTTCCACGGAAGGTCCTTCGCCTTTGATTTCTTGTCATCTCCGGATGTCGATGTCTTTGGATGAACTGGTAGCTTGTAAAAAATGATTTCTTCAACTAGAATAAGCTATAATCTACTCCTTACCCCAAGGGACAATGGTTTTCTCAAAAAACGTATACATCCTTCAAATTTAAACACATAAGTATGATCATTCGTTCAGGCCGTGGGCCGTTTGGACTCAAGGTGGTCTCTATAATGGGGCCAACACGCCTTGGGTGTTAGGTCAATTAGTTCAAAATGTGCTAAATTTCGGGATTGAGTTCAGCTCTACACTAGTTTGACTAGGAGTTGGTTTAGACAAGACCTGGTTATCCGAGTTGGACAAACTACGGGGTGAAGTATAATAAACGACGTTAGATGACCACAAGCCAACTATTCATTTATCACTTCAAAAGAATTCAAAGGTATTTTTTTGAAGGACAGTCGTGGAAAGCCACGTAACCGCATTTTTTCCTAATGCAATCTATTTGCCGTTTGGCGGAATCGAATGCCATGAAATGCAACAATTTATAATATACAAGAATTGAAACAATTAAGCAATTTAAACAAATAGCCAAATAAGTTAATTTTAAGGTTAGAACCCATTCAAATCCCCAGCAGAATCGTCATTCTGTTTTATTTAAAAATATATATTCAGACTGGTTTAAGAGTCGCCACTTAATTTTTAAGAAAAATCAAGAAAACTACCATTTCAAAAGATCAAAACAGAAATCTAATGAAAATTTAAAAAAGAGTTCGAAGTTCTTATTAGCATTTCGGGAAGGGTTTGGAAGCACCCGAAATGCCCGCTAATATGTAGTTATTCGGTAATTAACTATTTGGTTAAAATAATTTTAACTTAATTTGAATTGAACAATTGTTATAATTAGGACCGGGAAAGGGAAAATATTAAGATTTTATCTAAGTGAAATATTTTGCAAAATTATTTTTTTAGGCCTCGTTAAAGGTGATTGATTTAGTTAAGTTATAAAATCAAAACGGATATCTTTTGGGGATTTGAATTTTTAAAACCTTAAGGTTGGGCGGCAAATATTAATAAACACACAAACTCAATAAATAAAGAGGGAAAGGGACTTGGGCCCAAGTTTGATTTTTCTGTCCGCCTGGACCAATACTTGGGCCCATTTTCGTTTTGGGATTTTGGCCCATTCGAGTCACCGGTACCTGTCTTAAACTAACATAAATGGCAAATAAGTGGGCTTAGGCCCAAAAATAACAAAATACAAAAAAATGAAAGGTGGGCCTTTGGCCTAATCTTTTCAACTCTCGATCCGCTCCGTATTTTTAAACCCGAGACATGTACGCCGATTTGATGATTGGCTGACTCGATAAAGAAATTAGAGCCTTTACGGCTCTCTTGAAATGCAAAGGAAGGAGCGAGTTCTTGGCGAACTCGGACAGATTATACATGCAACAACAAAAAGGGATAGAGATAAGCATACACTCTAATCAAAATAAATATTGAAAGGAATAAACCGAAGTAGATAACATAAAATAAAATAATAATTTTAAAAAAACGTCGACCCAAGCAAATTGACAAATAGTCACATAAGAAAGTTCATAGGGAGATATGCTGGCAATTAATCAATTTTAAAGGAAATTGCTAAGAAAAGCCATGACCATTTCATACTGACACACCACTGTGGCACTTAGTAACATACTTGCAAATAGGGGAAAAGGGGAGCAAGTCGTCATTAATTAATTGGACAGTCAAAGACGCAAGAAAACCACACACATACATTAACTCCTAAAGCAGTAGCTATGCTAAGAATCTTTAGATAAAGAACAGTGAAAATCTTTTATGAAATAACAACACTAAAACATGCTGACCGACTTCTACCGTAGAAAGGCATCAAGGAGACCATTCTCAAGCCATAAATACGATGAGAGCAAGAGGGATTATTAACAATGACATCAGAGAATGAACAAGACAATTAATTAAGGCAATCCATTCACTCAAGTTCAAGTCATTTAAGGCTAACTTAGAACATCTAGTAATAAATTAGCTCAATGAACTTCAAAGATGAACCCACTGATGATACACAAACCATCAAAACAAAAAAAAGATTCGATCGGAGAATAAAACAATACTAACAAAATAATACGTCATCAGCTAGAAACACATGACTTGTCAACACATTTTTTAACTTAATTTTAGATAACATATGCCTAACATAAACTAGCTCATAATGAAAAGTAATGAAAAATATACAACCACCATTACTAGAAACAAACTTTAGAAACGAGAACAATTAACAGATTAATTACGATATCTAGTCTTGAATGTGAAGAGACAGCCATCTTGAGAAAGAGCAAAACAAGACAGTAAACTGCACAATCACAATATTTACTAACTAAAACAAATGGAAACTGCAAATATTGACCAAGAGAAATGGACTGAGACAGAGAGGAATCATCGACCTTTCAAAGAAAATGAAAACAAATAACCACAAGGACTAACAAGCAAATTTCGTCACTGATTTGCAGCCATTGATGAGTTCAAAAATTCTAAATTTCAACATGTGAACGGTTTCGCATAATCGAAAATCAAACAACAACACGTTAATAACAAAATATGCGTGAAGAAAAATGAGTGTTACCTTCAGATGTGCAGCGAAATGGGACTAAACGAGCAGGAGGCGATGAGCTTTCACCACCACAAATAACAACTCTGATGAACTCACGTGAACGGAGAAACGAGCAAAAGACTCGATCGATACCGGAACTCTCACTCCCTCAGCTTTTGGAATCTATTTCCCGATATTTGTATGTGAAGTTTAAGCTAGTAGTTTACTGTATCTCTTTTCAAATCCCGGCAAAATCCTCTCAAATTTTCTCCAACTCTTTTCTCTAACACCCAAATTTTCAACTAAAAAAATCCTCTCCCTTAATGAAGAAGAAAGAGAGTATATGTAGGGAAAACTAGGGCTGATTTCCGGTAGAAAATTGGGGTCAATTCCAAATTCAAAATTTTGAATTCCTTCACCAATTCGGACAAACACCTTTTCCTTGAGGTCTTGACTCATTCCGAAAGGGGAAAGGAGGACAGAGTGCATGCCTGCTGCCTGCTGCCTGCTGTACGTTTTTTAGGGCTGCTGGCTCGTTTTTGGTCATTTTCTGCGTGAAGAAGAAGGGGGAAACGTACAGGGGTCGATTTGGGGTGTATGTTTGTCGGTTGTTGATTGTATTTTGTATTGTTGTATGAACTGATGGGTTTTTGGGCTGGATCTTTAGGGAATTATGAATGGGAATTGTTTGAGGAGAGGGCTGCTGGGATTTTGGGGCAACAGTGGGCTGCTGGAGAAAGAATTGGGTCTTGAACTCGGCCCAAATTTGCTTCAAGATGAAGGCAAAATGGATTGAAGGGTAGAATTGAAATGGTTAGATTTTGAATCGATAAATTGGTCAATAGATTGCAATTATAGCCAAATGAATTTAGGACGTAACCAAATTGAGTTTGGATTAGAAAATTCGGCTCAAATCTAAACGAAATAAATTTTAACAAGATTAATTAACAAGCTTCTTAAATTTAACAAAATAAAATAATTAATTTAATCAAACTAATTAATTCAAAAATGTTAACTATAAGTTAATCTAAACTAATTAGCAAAATATTTATGTAAACGTAAAATCTTTTCGACACGATTCTTTGAATATTTATAAGGTATACTAATTATATAAAAACATATTTATTATTTAGAAATCATAAAATGACTAAAATTACCTAAAAATAACTTGAAATATATTTGAATTATAAAATTTATTATTCCAAATTGTTTGCAATTAATGAAGCTCGAAAATTAATTCCTATCGTGGATGTCCAAAATTGGGTGTCAACAACCATATATGGAGTCCATATTCCCGTCCCACAAATGATGTGGGACTCCAACAATAAAGTTGCAATCTTCGCAAATCAGTGATTACTATATATGTCAAGAAATTCTCGAATACACTTTCCTCCTCAGTCAGTACTTGCTTCTTTCCAGATAGAGCATGAAAGGAAAGTTCTGTTCTTGATAATATATGGAACTTATGTTTTAAATTTAAGCTTATTTGGCGTATATTTAAGTGTTAGAATTTGAAGAACAAAAAGACGGAAATTTTAGCTCATTTGTTCATGCATTTCAGACATACATGACAAGCACATATATACATGAAAAATACAAATCTATATGATTTAAATGTGGCAAAATACATAAATTTTCACTTTAACTTGGTCTGAACTGAAATCTATGACCTCCAACTTTAAATGTGCACAAGTAGGCACTTAAATTTGTATAAAATTGAACAAGTAGACATATATATAATACGTGGAGTAATACAACAGGACGTCACATAGAAATAATTTGGTTGTGTAGGATGCATATGTCTACTTGTTCAACTTTATACTAGTTTAATGTCTATTTGTGCACACCAAAAATTTAAAGGCATAAAAACAAATTAAAGTCAATACAAAGGAACATTTTTCTATTATGCCTTTACATTTTAATCAATGTTCACCTATCCTTACAAAAAATGTTTAAGTTAGCATAAGCCAGTTAGATAAAACTTTAGCAAAACAATATTCAATCAGAAATGTCCGAAGTAGGCATTGGCAAATCATATAAAACCTCAAGCAAAGTTGTATGATATTTGATTTTTACAAGGTCACATTTCAAAAAAAAATGTGTGAATCAAACGAGAATTATCAACTTTTAGTCGCGTAAGTCAGAACTCAGAAGTTGTTCCCAATGCAAATAAACTTGCAAGAAAAATTCAAATTGTCATTTCTTATTTTTTACTCTTTGTGGAGTGGCATTTTTTTGTTTTTCTCAAAACGTATTTTAAGGATTAATTTTGGTTACATATTTAGCTCAAATCCGTCTAAATTTTAGATTGGAGAAAAATTAAGTGCACTGATCTCCTGCTATATCGAGATTCAAAGAAAACTCGTACAACATTAAATCTATGGCACAATACATAGACATATTTTGATAGAATAGCACATATTTTGATAGAATAGCACAATAATGAATAGAAAATATAAAAAATGACATAATGTTTGTTTGTCGTTAACTATATGCACAATAATGAATAGAAAATATAATTCAAACTCCTTTCAAATAGCTTCAATGGGAAGTGACTCCGGGGTACCTGTAAAAACACTTAGTAAAAGTTTTAGTAATGAATAAATATGAATAAAATAATAACTTGAAAATAAAAATTTGTCTTATAAACATGGGAGGCCTTGGAAATCGCCGGTAATTTCTTCATCGGTCAATTTTAACGCACAACATTTTTTATATATGAAACTAGTTAATATAAACACTAATGCCAAAAAATATATAAATACTAACACCTGAAACTGAAAGCAAAATATTAAATAATGACATAACAAAATAATGGAGAGAAAAGTAACATTCAACACCAATAAATAGCAACAATAACAGAGTAACTTTGAAATCAAAATTTGTTCACCAAACATAATAAATCCTAAATAAAATAAATTTATAAGAATTATTTCTGGAACAATTATCATCCCACAATTAGCAAATCATATATACAATTAATAACCGTCACAGACCACAATAGCAATAAACTAATAATAACAAAATTATCGAAATCAAACAATTCCTTACTTGTTTTGAGAATCCAAATATTAATGTAATCTATAATGACTAATGAGTATTTATTTTTTTAGTTTTATTTGAATTGATAATTATTATGGCTTATCATTATTTTTATATAATTTATAAATATGTAAAAAAAAAATATTAAAAAAGAAGAAGATGAAGACATATAAGGGACTGAGGATGGCAGTGTTCCTTTGCCTCAAGGAACATTTCCTGACTCAGTCTCATTAACATCTTCAGCTAATTCTTTATAAGACCATATAAGGAGTCCATATTCTCATCCCACAAACAATGTGGGACTCCAACAATAATGTTGCAATCTTCGCAAATCATTGATTACTATATATGCCAGGAAATTCTCGAATACACTTTCCTCCTCAATCGGTACTTGCTTCTTTCCAGATCTACAAGAAAAGCTAGAGCATGAAAGGAAAGTTTTGTTCTTGAATATATATGGAACTTATGTTTTAAATTTAAGCTTATTTGGTGTATATTTGAGTATTAGAATTTGAAGAACAAAATGACTATCAGACAAACATGACCGAAATTTTAACTCATTTTTACATGCATTTTAACCATACATGACAAGCACATATATACATGAACAAAGCAATTCTATATGATTTAAATTTGGCAAAATATATAAATTTGCACTTTAACTGGTCTCAACTGAAATCTATGACCTCCAATTTTGAATGTGCACAAGTAAACACTTAAATTTGTATAAAATTGAACAAGTAGACATATGCATAATAA
>JAJOOO010028203.1:0-11116 GCA_029582685.1 Solanum piurae
CACGATCTACGACCACGATCTACGACCACGATCTACGGAGTGTCAATAGACCTACGGTCCGTAGATCATCTCCGTAGATGCCCTGTTCTGAATTTCTTTTAGCTGTCTCTTTAATTCCGCGCCTGAACATCTTTCCAGCAAAACATGATAAAGACACATAAAAACCCATACAAAAAGGCCCTAGACACACACTACTTGTAAGTGAATTGTATTAAAAATACCGTAAACCCACGGTATATGAACTGACACTCTAAGACCATTACTGGCCTCAAGCGAACCCTTGGCATGGCTTACTGACTCAACGGAAGACTCTAAGCATTTTTACACTGATCAAATGAACTTACTCAAATAGTTTAGTAAAATAACTTAAAATGTTTAAAAGTCAACATTTAACTTGGCAAAAATGTCGACTCAAGTCTTAACATATGAAATGATAATGTAATGACATATGACTGCTAACTGTCTATAAAGCCTCTAAAACAACTGAGATGGATGTCGGGACAGGCCCACGACATCCTAAAGAACTATCTAATATTGAAAACAAATAAAAGAAGTCCTCCAAAATGCAAGGAGGCTCACCAACAGACTCTGAGTGCTCAACTAGATCAACGATGCGCTGAATGCTGATCATGGTTACTTGCGTCTGCATCATAATAAGATGCAGGCCAACTGTCATTTAAGCTCTCTTGAAATCGATGTTCCCTTTCTTTCTCAAAATGTGAAAACATTTTCAAACTTCTTGGGAATACTTAGTTCCCATATACTTCTTTGAAGAAATGAATTTCAAATCTTTAGTCTTTGCTTAACTTGAACTTTAAGTCTTAAAACAAAGTTAAAACATTTGTAACAGACTTTTGAAAACTTTAAGAACTTCTCTTGACCTAACTCTTAACTTTCCTTGAACTGAATTATGGATTCAAGGATTAGGATTTGTGATAGGAAAGATCTCATAATGTTTAGGAATGATTAAGATAGCTAAACATGAGAAAATATCGAAATATCAAAATTTGAAGGTGGGTCCGCGATGCGTTGTGGCATTAAATTTTTGGTTTAAAAAATAACCTTTTAGGCAGAACACTCCGTGACGCGAAACAAACTTTCCCAAAACTGGGAAGCAGCTCGGCGACGCGCCACCATGTCCAAATTTCGACCGACGAAATTTCTTCTTTGTTTGCCGTCCCCAATTCGGCCAAACTTGGTTCTTTTTCTCAAATCTCTTTTAGATACATATACCCAACAAATGTACCTAAGATCCTAACTTAAAAAAACTCTACAATACGACGTAACGATCTCAGAAATTTCCCAATATCAACCAAATCCAAGAACAACATCAAAATCAAGAATAAACATCAAAAACATCAACTTTCAAACTCTTTCCGGACAAATCCTTGCTGAAATAAATATGTTTGGCATGTGGGTGAACAAACCCAACGTTATGATAGCCTCACATACCTGGTAGAATTAAATTCTTGGCGAAAACTACCACTAGATTGTTCGATCTTAACGAATCTTGCCCTTTCTTCTTCTTTCTCCTATTTTCTCCTTTCTCCAAGACCTAGTGTAAATTCCAATTTTCTAAAATTAACTAAAATTTTATTTGACCCATATTAAACTCCTAAAAACGGATTAAAATAATAGGGCAAGGAAAAGACTAAAATACCCCTTTAAAATCCGGATTGGACATTTCCTTATTTGAATAGCCCAACTTCCAAAGGGCATAACTCACTCATACTAACTTGGAATCGCAAACTTGGAGGCGTTGGAAATATCATTCCAAGAGCCTTCCTACCATATCTGGAAGTGCTCCTAACTCATCTTGAGCTAGAAGTTATGGCCGTTTGAAGTTGACCAAAAACTCATTATTTTTCCTAACTTAACAAAATTTCCATATTTTCTTTCTTTCCAAAAATGACTATTTCCAATTATAGGCTTCTTCCTATTTAACTCAAATTGTGAGATGTTACACACATCAGGTCATTAGTGTCAAGTTCATTAGTGTCAGAAATGTTTTCACATGCTTTTCCGCCAAAACATGAAGGATTCTTTCACTTTCAGGCATAATAAAGTGAATGCCCAAAAAATGGTAAGACTGTTTGTATGGATCAAACAACCACACATATCATAATGACACAGTAAAGGTGATACTAATCTTAGCATATGAACTTATCTAGTAAAGTATTCAATATATCATTAAGGTCCGGACTTGCGATCTTAAGTTTTTTTAATCTCTGAGCTATAAGGTCGGAAAAATTCCAGTGATAGATCAATATGAGACAGAAGTGTAACCATTTCCAAATTTTTTTGGTTCCTTTTAAATAACACAATTCCATACATAATAGAAACAACATGCAGACATGGATCATCATGAGGGCGAAACACGCCAGACGTTTCCTAATGTTTAGATTTAAATGTTCACTTGTACCCTATCATAATTTTCATACTTACTAGCTTGTAACAATCCCAAAATTTCTAAGTTAAGACTCAAACCATTCTTCAATTGTGTATAAGATTGTACCGAGTGATTCTTAATTTTTTTTAGGTGTTAAGGTAAAGTATTTAGTGTGGTAATTATTTTGAATATGAATTAAGGTCACAAGAAATCCTACCACAAAGTTGAGTTGAAAGATTTCTTACCGATTAAGTTTCAATATGAGATTTTACTTGGGTCCACTTCAAATGATCATATCTCTCAGCACATAATGAATTAGATGGACCATAACCTATCAAATTAAACATCTTTGAGTCCTCTTTCTAACTCCACAACGTTTGTCTCATTTAGAGTTTGGAGTAAAAAATTATGCCCATTTTAGTAAGACCTTGTCAGACAAACAAAGGTTCACGGATGGCTATATGGCCAGTAAGTGTTTCACGGACCCTGGAGCCTTAAACGGTACATGAAGCCTTCCTTGAAGGGAAATCTGTCAGTTATTAAGTTGGGTACGGGGGTTTACTAGCAGAGCATCCATAATCGGGTTCTTGCCTTGCATTGGTTTTCTTTAGGTCTTTTCCTTATGCGTTTGTTACTTAAACTATATCGTTTTAATCCATATTCTTAGCCTAAAACATAATGTTTTAAACCTATTTAAGGGCTTAGAAAGGGTTAATCAGTTATTTCACATTCATTAACAGTTCAAGTCATTAAAGCAATGTTCCAAGAAAAGAAAAATTAGGGTTTCAAGCTTTCTTTGAGTTTCGCTCAAAACGTCGTTCTTCTAGGTATGTAAGGCTATCATAGTGTTATACTAGTTCGTCCTCACTCCCTACATCTACTTTCAAATAAGTAAAAGAGTAATCTAGGGTTCTATCCTTAGATTTGAGTATTCTTGAGATGAGTTGATATTGAGTTCTGAGTTCTTGAGTTATTGATTATTGAATTCCATTTCCTTATTATTGAGTTGCTATATCTTGCATTGAGATTCTTCAGTTGATTTTTCATGTCTATTTTGCAGCATAAACCCTATTTTCTGAGTATTCATTGAGTTCTTATTGAGAATCTGTTAAACAAAACATTATTATTTAAACTGAGTTTTGAGAAAGTAAAGAGAAGTTTGAGAAAGCTTAACCAAGATTTAAGCAATAGTATAAGGGAAATAAGTATTTCCCAAATGTTTTATTTTTACATGAAGAAAGAGAATACTATTTTGAGAAAATTTAAAAGAGTTTTTAGAATGATTGAGTACATAGCAGTTACCTCTTAAAGAGGCCCCTTTTGAGAAATTATCTTAACCCAAATAATGTATTTTTACATTGAGAAAAGAGAGACCTTGTTTTCTAAATGAGCAATGAGTTTTAGAGATATTTCAGAGCAGTTAGATCCTTTAAAAGGATAGTTTGAGAAATTATCTCAAACCAGAGAAAGAACATATTTTATAAATTTGAGCAAGAATATATATTATTGAGAGTAGTATAGAGCACCAATATGGGGGAGGCTTAGACAACTCACAGCCCCCATAAACCATGTCTTGCCAACATGGGTACATGATCATACTTTTTATATGAATCATTATTTCGTAGAAGATCCACTTATTTGAGAGGTTCTATATATCATCACGATATAGGACAGTTCTGGCAACGTGGACAAGACATTGTATTATCACGTAGCTCATAGTGATAGTTGCCGATTGGAGAATCTCCCAATAGAGATAAAGTATTTTTTCATATAACACTTATTATGTTGAGTTCAGAGATGAGTATGTATTTTCTAAAACTTTAAATGATTTAAATCTTTTATTTCTTTACATCCAGCTTGAGTATATTTTATCTATTTCCATCCTCTTATTTAGTTATTTTACTTCGGCTATATTACATACTCGTACATTCAATGTACTGATGTCATTCGACCTGTATCTTTTTATGATGCAGATACAAGTGTTTAAGATCATCAACATGCACTTCGTTGAGATCACTCTACACTTCAACTAGCTTTTGGTGAGCCTCCTTACATTCTGGGGAACTTCACTTTTATTTTCTAGTCAGTTGTCTTGAGATGTCATGGGTCTTGTCCCGACATCCATCTTGAGTAATAGAGGCTTTATAGATATAAATAGTTGAGGAATCCCTTAGTATTTACTTTTCCTTGAAATATTTTTATAAGCTATTATACTTATGTCGTTGAATATCTTACAAACAATTTTAGTTGATTATTTACTCTGAGTTTAAATGTTCTAAATTTTGTTTTTAAACCTATTATCGCTTGAGTAAGTCTTCCGCTAAGTAGTCAGTTAGGCCAAGGGTTCACTTGGAGACCACCAATAGTTCTCGAGTGCCAACCACATCTAGGGTGGAGGCTCGGGGTATGACAAACTTGGTATCAGAGCACACAATTCAAGTTTCCTAGGGTGTCTATAAAACCGTTTCAGTAGGATCTTATTTATGGTTGTGAGGGACCCACTTATATAAATGAGAGACTACAAACATTTTAGAAAAGTTTCCCTTCTTTAATACTCTAAATTGTGCAATAGAACTATGTCATAAAGAACTTATTCAAACTTGTGCTTTTCTCAAATCCATTCACTACCCCTCATACTCAAGTTTGAAAAGCAAAGGCTTTATCCTTATCGATGAATTACTCCAATAAAAAATCTTTAGTAAGTCGTAAGACTGTAGAGGGGCTTGAGAGAAGCCTGAGAGTAAGCTTAAGTGTTTAGATTCAAAAGAATGCACTCTTATTCATATGAATCTTGTGTTTGAGCTAAAAGTTAGATGTACTCCCAGACTCTCTTCTCTAAGCCTTAATTCAGGTGATACCCATTAAGGGAGAAATATGTTGTAAAGCTCAAATAGTGTTTTCATCCAAAAGGATGCTATGAGTTACGATGTTATAAGCAGTAGTAGTAGAAGTGCCTTGAGTTAGAAGTATGCATTTAGAGGTCTATTAACCTAAAAAATAAGGATAGTTATTGAGTAAAGTGTGTAGTTGCAGTCATGTACCATGTAAGTCATTAGTGAAGATTTTTCCTTTATGTGTAGGCTAAGGAATAATAATTTTTGTATGAATTTCATGATAAAAGGTAGATGAATAGTTACTAGTTAGGATGGGTTAGAGCATACTTTAACCAGAAGGGAGTTTACATCAATGTAACATTGTGTTAGTGAAGGCAAGTATAAGTATTGAATAAAAGAACAGACTATTCATGAGGTGATATACCTAGGCTAAGCTTATGATTTTTGAAGGGATATCTCTATGGTATTCAGAGGGTTACAAAACTTATTAGGCAATAATGTATAGTGAAAGGGTAAAAATTACTTAGGTTGTAAAAAAAGTGATAGTAATATATAAATAGGTAGACTGAGAGATAAAGATATACTATTTGTCATAAGATCTTAGTGGGTGAGTGTTTCTTTATTTTATCTAGTAGTAAGAAGTTAGTATAGTAAGCCAGAAATAATATTGATATCCATGTTCAGTAATATACACTAAGCTTGAATTTGAGATGAGTGTCGTGATCAAAAGGATGACAACATGCGGGTGATGATGCTAGTTTGAGATCTGATCTAGTAGGTTTGACATAAATTAGGTGAAATATAAAGGTGTTGCTTTTTGATAAGTATGAGTGGTACAAGTGTGGTATTATGACTCGTATATGAGACCAAGGTAGTGTTGCTAATTTATAAATTAGCAAGAGTTTTAAGAGGTGTACCTGAGATCATATGTAGTAAGACGAGGTTCCAATTAAGTTAATGATTTTTATGTGTCCCTATATAGTATATTTAATATTTCAATGTGGAATAGGCTGATGTAAGCATTTTCCCCCCTTAAGAGTTAGATGAAGCGGCCTTATATGCCAACGAGAAGAGGTTAAGAGAAGCATCTTAGAAAGATGTCTTAGAAGGAACCTTAGTACCTTCACATGAATAGTTCAACAGCTATGAGATTAGCCTTTCCCGATTATTAGAGTAAAGCGAATGTAGACCAGTTGACCTAAAAGGGAGATGATAAGATAAGGAACAAAGTCAAGTGTGGAGAATCAGGTAGCGATGTGTTCAAAAAGAGTTTTAAAAATATATCATTTCATTCATAATCTTGTGTATTCCTCAAAGTTTATTCATTCCAATATATTATTAATATTTCTAATATCAGAATTGTGTCCATAACCTGTATTCATAAATTCCAGAGAGATTCACATCTATGCAAGTTCTGAAAATGAAGGGCAAAGACTTTAGCCCATTGATCTCAAGCATACTCCATAAAGTTATGGATATTATCTGCATGGTATGAACCTATTCATATAAGCACTCATGTCTCATAGTATGCTCAGTATTACAAATTCATGATTTGATCTCAATGGCTAGAAACATAATTTTATGTCATGCATATTCTTATTTCAAAATTCTCGAATGAATTGTAGTTATGATATTTCTCCTCAAAGCTCTTTCAATGATTTTTTATTTAGAGAGTGATGTTAATGATAGTACTTGAGTGATGATAGAAGGAGAATGTTGATGTTTCTTATGTGGTAGCAGTAGTGTGATTATTCCATCTAAGGTTATAAAAGTGGAAGAAGGATGAATGAAGTTTTATTATGAATAATAATTAGGTGAAAGTAGTTAGTTAGTTTCTGATAGTGATGCATAAAATTTCAATTGATAGAGATGACGAGAAGAGGAGGAATTCTTAGAATGATTGGTTAGTAGGAGTCCATGGATTTACTATAGTACTAGGGTTGAATGAGGTGTTGCTACATGTAGATGAATACATGATGCATTGGATGCTTCTTGAATAGGACTCAAAGTTTTGTTGAATGTAGTGGTAAAAAGTAGCATTCTTGGGATGAGATTTCCTATAGAGGCATAAAACCTGAATCTTGTGGTTTAGATTAGTATAAACATCTCATGTTTAGCATCTTGTGATTTAGAGGTTAGACTTGAACACAGTAAGAGCAAACAATTTAACTTAGACCTTGGTAAGAATAGTCATAAACTCTTGTAGGAGTTATGAGTTGCAGCTAAAAAGATGCGGTATTCATAAAGGAGGGCATAGTTTAGAGGTGTTGCTAGGCTTGAAAGCTAACAATTGTACTGCTTAAGCCATAATAGTCCCATTTTTACTTCATGCCCAAATAATTGTGTTTCATGTAATATAACTTCAGATAGAGCATGACTATGTCCAAACAATATCATTCTTGACTTATGTACTATAGACAGTTTCGAACTCTTAGTATGAATCAATTCCGCCTATGTTAGTAGGCAAGTTTAGAAGTCAGAAAGATAGTAAGAGTAACTCCTTTCCTTTCTATTCTCAGGCCAACCATCATTTGAGGACGAATGATCTCAAGGGGGAGATATTGTAACATCCCGAATTTTTTTAAGTTAAGACTCTAACCATTCTTCATTTGTGTATAAGATCGTACCGAGTAATTCTCAATTATTCTTAGGTTTTAAGGTCAATTATTTAGTGTGGGAATGATTTCTTATATGAATTAAGGGGTCGTTTGGTTGTGAACAAGTTATCCCAGGATAAGTTATGCTGGGGTTAGCTATCATGGGATAACTTATCCCACCATGTATATGGAATAACTTATCTCATCAGTATGATATAAATGGTGGGATAAGTTATCCCAAACATGGCAACCAAACAAGATAAATTTTTTTTTATTCCATCACTTTTTCTTTATCCCATCACTATTATTTTTAATCCCTCACACCAAACAACCCCAAAGGTCGCAAGAAACCCCTAGCACAAAGTTGAGTTGAAAGCTTTCTTACCGATTGAGTCTCAGTATGAGATTTTACTTGGGTAAAAATCAAACAATAATGATCTCATAAATTAATGAATTAGGTAGTCCATGACTTATTAGATTAAAGTTTTTTTAGTCCTCTTTCCAACGCCACCAAATTTGCCATATTTCGAGTTCAGAGTAAAATGTTTTGCCCATCGTAGTAAAACACTGTCGGACAGATGAAGGTTCAACGACAGCTATACGACCGGTGAAGTATTTTACGGACCTCGAATCCTTAAACAGCTCGTGAAGACTTCCTTGAAGGTCACTCTGTCAGTTATTAATTTGGGGTCATTTTGGTCTTTCCCCTATGCGTTTGGTACTTAAACTACGTCATTTTAATCCCTATTCTAAGCCTAAACCACGACAGTTTACGCCTAGTTAAGGGCTTATAAAGTGTTAGTCAGTTCTTTTCTGTTCATTAACACTTCAAAGTCATTAGAGCAAGGTTCCAAGAGGATAAAATCTAGGGTTTCAAGATTTCTTCGAGTTTCATCAATTTCGCCAAGAACTTCGTTTCCAGGTATGAAAGGCTATCATAGTGTTGGAATAGTTCATCCTCACGTCATACATCTAGTTTTAAATCAGTAAAAGATTAATCTAGGATTCTCTCCTTATATTTGAGTTTTCTTGAGGTGAGTTGATATTGTGTTCTTAGTTTTTGAGTTATTGATTATTGAATTTTATTTCCTGATTGTTGAGTTGCTATATCTTGCATTGAGATTCTTGAGTTGATTGTTCATGCCTATTTTTCCAGCATGAACCCTATTTCTGAGTATTCATTGAGTTATTATTGAGAATCTTAAAAGAAAAAACATAATTGTTTAGATTGAGTTTTGAGAAAGTAAAGAGGAGTTTGAGAATACTTAACCAAGATTTAAGCAAGAGTATAAGGAAACTAAGTATTTCCCAAATGTTTCATTTTACATGAAGAAATATAATATCATTTTGAGAAAAGTTAAAACAGTTTTCACAAAGATTGAGTACAAAGTCGTTACCTCTTAAAGAAGCCCCCTTTGAGAAATCATCTCAACCCAGAGAATGTATTTTTACATTGAGCAAAGAGAAACTTATTTTCTAAATGAGCAATGAGTTTCAAATATATTTTAGAGCAGTTACCTCTTTTAAGAGGATAGTTTGAGAAATTATCTCAAATCGGAGAAAGAGAATGTTTTATTCATTTTAACAAGAGTATATATATATATATATATATATATATATATATATTATTGGGAGTAGTATTGAACATCGATATGAGAGAGAGTTCAGACAATTCACAACCTCTATAAACCATGTCTTGCCAACATGGCTACATGATCATACTTTTTAGATGAATCATTATTATTTAGTGGATTCACTTAGTTGAGAGGTTCTATAAATCGTCACAATATAGAACAGTTCTGGCAACATGGATAAGATGTTGTATCATCACATAGATCATAGTGATGATTGTCGATTAGACAATCTTCCAATATAGTTAAAATGTATTTTCATATAACACTTATTATATTGAGTTCATAGATGAGTAAGTATTTTCTAAAACTTTAATTTAACTCTTTTATTTCTTTACATTCAGCTTGAGTAATTTTATCTATTACAGTCCTCTGATTTAATTTTTCGCTTCGGCTATATTGCATACTCGTACATTCAATGTAATGATGTCATTTCACCTGCATCCTTTTATGATGCAAATAAAGGTCTTTATGATCATCAACATGCACTTCGCTGAGATCACTCTACACTCCAGTTAACTTTTGGTAAGCCTCTTTGCATTCTGTAGGACTTCACATTTATTTTCTAGACATTTTTCTTGAGATGTTGTAGGTCTTGTCCTGAAATCCATCTTGAGTAATAGAGGCTTTATATATAGATAGAGTTGAGGAGTTTCTCAGTATTTACTTTTCCTTGAGATATTTTTACAAACTATTGTACTTATGTAATTGAGTATTTTACACACAGTTTGAGTTGAGTATTTACTTTGAGTTTAAATGTTTTAAATTTTATTTTTAAGTCTATTATCGCTTGAGTAAGTCTTTCGTTAAGTAGTCAGTCAAGCCAAAGATTCGCTTGTGGACCAAGAATGGTTCTCCAGTGCCGGCCATGTCCTGGGTGTAGGCTCGGGGTGTGACATAGCTATTACTACATTATATAATTCAATTATCTCAAGCTCTCACATTTGCTCATTACCCATTTTTCTCGATCAATCATAAAGAACATGCTAATTTTTGTTACTTTTATCTTTGCATTTGTTTGATTATTTACGGTTGTTATTCCTTATTTCAATTTAATTTATCAAACAATTTAACAGTAACATCTTATTGTTAAATTATCTCAATTTGTGTGCCCTTATATATATATATACCACGATTAAAAAATTCAATTGTTACTCTAAATAACCAGATAGGATTAAATAAATTTAAATAATAGTACATTCAACATTTAATTGATACTTGGTTTTAAAATAAAAATCAATTTTAAAACACAATTTTAATCCAGAGGCAAAATTTGATATGCTCAAATTACACCTCCCTAAAGAAGCATAAGCGATCGTTATCAAGTCAAGAACCCAACTTGTAGGTTGGGGTCGATCCCACGAGGAAAAAATGGTTTAGACTTTACTTTAACCCACGATTATATTCGATTAGTCAAAGTACTTCCACAAAAACAACAATTAATTAAAAAGGGGGGGTTTTGTTAAACAATTATGAAAATTCAATAAGTAATCAGAATTCAGCAGTCAATTTTGGTTGTTATCAAGATGAGAAAAATAACTAGGGTATACGTGTTCCCCACAAGCTCATAACGCAGTAATCCTAGTAACAACAATCCTTTCCTAGTGTATTACATGCAAAGTGATAAGTTAGGTATCTCTAAATCCTTGGTCCGACATCTAGAGA